>CAJNOL010001681.1:0-23436 GCA_905250125.1 Rotaria sordida
CAAGTTCAGTATTTCCGACTCTATAAGGAATAAGAATGATTTTCTTTTGTGAAACATGATTGGAGAGGAATATGGAGGTGTACAGGGTAGAAAATTTGGACCCTCCCCCGACACAGACTGCTACAGACGGGGTTCTGCCCCATGACAGACCATGACTGATGTTTTGATAGGCTATGAGCGATCATACATTACTGGCATCTCATATGAATGAGCAAACTACTTTCTTTTGAAAGTTTCAAAGGCCTAAGTAAATGATGAAAAAATGGACCCCAAGATAGGTTGAACAAAAACCAATATTTCCATGATTATTAGAACGAAAATATTTCCTAAATTTTCCTCCCGACTTCGATGTGTGCTCATGAGAAGAATCGACCAACACAATAAAGAATATTTCCAAAATTTTAAAGTTCTTAGAAGACTTTAAAAAGTGACATACTCTGCCATTAACCATTTCAGAAAGATCTTTTATAGTTTTTTAATGATGCTTGATTATTAATGCTATAGAGGATTTCATCAAAAAATACAAGTTCATTATCGGATCAAATGATTCCTGATTGTAGTGAATGTTGCAGCCAAAAGCATGTTCAGTAAAGTACAGACCGTTCGTATTCGAAATGAACAGCTCAACACGAAAAAGTGTATTTGAAAAAACTAGTTTTTATTGTTGTCTGTTCGGATATTTGCTCTTGGAATGGATGGGTGTGGGTCGGTGCGCGGGTGGGGTGTGGGTGGGGGTGATATACGAGTGTGGGTGTGAATGTGGGTGTATCCCTATCTTCTTTATTCACCCACATCCACACACTCACACCAACACCTACACGCACACACACACGCACACTCACACACCCCACATCCACATCCACACCGACACCCTGAAAAGTGTCCTTTAACTCAATCGTCTCTTCGGTAAGTAAGAGGATTGAGATATAGTTTAAAACAGATGAAAATAAAGTTTAATCCATATGACAACAATACAGCATTGAAAAATACAATTGAATCAGCTAAGTACTGTAGTTATGACAATCTGTCAAGGAATTTTGAGGTATGGAATTGTCACTTTGTTTTCAATAGATCGCTTAATTCAACAACTCGGATATGTAAACACATATTTAAACTGTTAAACGATTTCGAAATCGTAAATTAAATGTTCCGAAAAGAAAAACTCGAAAGGTAATATAAAAGGGTTTAGGTTGCACAACAGGCTTGTAACCATCCATTATTTTGTTTTCTTATCAGTGAATATGCACGGCCATAAGAAGATATCCTGAAATAGCTATGCACATTATCTTGTGTCTATATCTTGCTCTCCCTTTCCATTTGGTTTTACTCATACTTTCTTTATACGTGATAAACAGTAGAAGAAGACCACCTTGGTATCTTCTCTCTTTGGTTATCAAATGCTGAAACAATTATTCTTGGCCGTAGTCTGTCTGATTTTTGCTACTCCTAATGTTTCTTCCAAGAATATCGGATGGGACGCAGCTATCGCCAAAGCCAAAGCATTCGTCGCTCAAATGACATTGGAAGAAAAGTGCAATTCAACGGCGGGCGTACCTAGTCCATGTGCCGGATATGTTCCTCCTGTTCCTCGCCTCGGTTTCAATGGAATGTGTCTTCAAGATGCACCATCAGGTGTTGGAGACGGCGTCGGATTTGTCACTTCTTTCCCCGGTGGAATTCACACAGCAGCTATGTGGGATAAAGACTTAATGTTCAAGAGGGCGTCGATCATAGGACAGGAATTTCGTGAGAAAGGCGTAAACATTGCTTTGGGACCAATGATTAATATCGATCGAAATGCTTTACATGGAAGAAATTGGGAAGGATTCGGATCGGATCCATATCTATCGGGAATGAATGCTTATCAATACGTGCTTGGCTTGCAAGAGCAAGGTGTAGTGGCCACTCCAAAACACTACATCGGAAATGAACAGGAAACAAATCGGTTATCAGATAGTTATTCAGCAAATATCGATGATAAAACCGTTCATGAAATCTACTTATGGCCATTTGCCGATGCTGTATATGCCGGTGCTGGATCAGTAATGTGTTCATACAATCGAGTGAATCAAACGCATGCTTGTCAGAACAACAAGACCCTGAATGGATTGTTAAAAAATGAACTCGTTTATAGAGGAAATGTAATGTCTGATTGGGGTGCCACACATGCAGGTGTTGAATCGGCGCTAGGTGGATTGGACATAGAAATGCCAGGTGGATCTGGTTTTATGGGTTATGCTCTTCTCGCTAAAGTACATGACGGATCGCTCTCCGAAGCGAGAGTGAATGATATGGTCACACGCATCTTTGCACCATACTTTCTACTAGAACAAGATCAAAGTTTTCCGAAACTCGATTGGAATCGCGATGTGACACACGATCATTACAAGGTGAACCGAGAATTAGCCAGAGCAGGCATGATTCTATTAAAAAATCTAAGGAATACATTGCCGTTGAATGCCAGTATGGACAGATTGTTGACGATTTTTGGAGCAGCAGCGACACAATATGATGGTGGATTGAATCCGGGTGGAGGACCGACCGGACAAGGTTATGATGGTGCTATATATCAAGGTGGTGGATCAGGTAAGAAAGACATGATATAGGATCTGCATTTTTCTCTCTGTTCAGATCAAAAAACCAATTTTTCAGGAGGAGACTATATTTAGTACGAAAGATAGGTGTTTTGTACGACCAAATCAATTTTTGAGGAAGGAAGGTTTCTTACGATTTTTGCTTACTAATAGTTCCAGAGAATTTCCAGCTCCCCTGTAGGTTGTTGAAGTCTTATTAAATAATAGTCCTGCGTTATACTAGGTTTCGTTAAGCCAACTTATGGTGTCGATCCACTCAGCGCTCTTCTTGCCAAAGCCCGTGATTCGAACTTTCAAATCCAATTTGTAACCAGACAGACCGATTTTGATACCGTCAGTTCACTTGCTTCTGCGCCACTTTGTCTCGTCTTCATCAGTGCCTGGTCGAGTGAAGGGTCAGATCGGCAGAATCTTAATGCTTGGAATCAAGGAGACAAGCTTGTTCAGACTGTAGCGGCGAAATGTGCCTCGACTATTGTCTTAGTCAACAGTGTATCTCAACTTAATTTGGAGGCATGGATTGAATGGGACAATGTAAGCGCAGCCATCTGGACAGGAATACCAGGATCCGAGTACGGGAATGCCCTGGTTGATATTCTCTTCGGCGACTACAATCCAGGAGGAAAACTCGTCTTCACTATAGCAAAGAAGGATTCGGACTATGGGACAAATATTACGCAAACGCCGGATTCGAACTATACTGAAGGTGTCTTTCTTGACTATCGTCACTTTGATGCCGCAATGATAATGCCGAGATTCCATTTTGGCTATGGTCTCTCTTACACTACCTTCTCTCTTACTGATTTGAAAATTGCCAAAGTTATTGATCAAACTTCAAGCAATATTTCTGATCTCTATACTCCTGCCTACATAGTCTCTCTCTATATTACAAATACAGGCAACGTTCGTGGTTCAGAAGTAGTTCAACTGTATTTGGGCTTTCCTGATGAAGCAGCTGAACCACCAAAAGTATTAAGAGGATTCTCAAGAGTTTATCTGGAGCCAGGTGAGACTATGATCGTAACATTAACAATGAGAGTGAAGGATATTGCGTATTGGAATGTAATTACGCAACAATTTACAGTGGCTAAGGGTAATTACAAGGTTTATGTGGGTACATCAGCAAATTGGGATGATTTGAAATTACAAGGATCATTCACTGTATAAAATGACACTCTAGCATCTTATATTTGTGTGATTTTAATTTTTTTGATTAGTTTATAGAATCAATTCTTCTATATAATATTTTGTCATATGGTGATTTTAAATCTCTGATGAAAAACAGAAAGACTTTTTATTATTTATTTGCAGAAAAAAAATGATGACCTTTTCCGTTCTATCAGTACATAAATTCTTGAAAAAATACAGAAAAAAGGTATTATTGACATAGTAACAAAAAATAGTATTATTATAACTTAGAGAAGAAAGAAAAAATGAACAAGAGACTACGATTTCTTACGGCACTTCTTCATATTTATTTTGTCCGTATACAATTATTTTCCTTCCTTACGCAATATATGTGTACAAACATTTTGGACTCATAAATCAACCCAGCCGAAAATTAGAAGGTTTCAGGAAAATGAGAGAGCAGAAAAATTTCTTCTGTTTTAAAGGAGAGTAGAGAGTCCGTAATCGCATTGTCTCCACACCAAGAAACACACTTTTCCAGCACGAAGATGTTTTCAACAAAATGCTTGGACACGCGCAACCCTCCAATACTCCTACTTCTTTTTCTTCACATAGTTCTATAAAGGTTTAAAATAGCTTACTCGTATCATAGGTTCCCGTCCATAGATTGTGACAATGCTCTTAAATATCTGTCCCAATGGGCAGAGCAACGATCCTCTAATGATCTTTCATTAGATACGAACGCGTAGAAGGGATGATGCCGTTCTAGATGAAATGAGATTCTTTTCAAAAACGTGTAGTAAAAATGTGAAAGATCGCTACGTTGCTTATCGGTAAAGAGTGGAAAAATCGCAAATAACCAATTGAGGAGTGGTAGAACAAAACAAGACCATAGAGTTCTTCGAAGCTTATAAGAAGTACTACCGTTAAAGCGATATGCTCTGATCATGTTTATTCTCTGTCGTATTTTCTGTTGGGTTTTTTTAATCATTAGCTCCCAGACCAATTTTTCTGATACATAATATTCGAGATATTTATAATCCTTAACCCAATTGATGTCATTTCCACCGCAACACGCTTTTGGTGAAGGATTGATAATTGCTCTTGCAGACCACATACTTTCAGTTTTAGTGTAATTTATTGGTTGGAGATTTAGCTGAGAATATAATTCTAAATTATCAAAAAATTTCTTTAGTCTTTTTCCTCAATCGACACACTGATCAGTATAACGAATTCCTATTCTTCCCGCTACCGCAGCAGCCAAGTCGTCTGCGAAAAAAAACGGTAAGCATACTTCCAGAAAATCACCCATATCGGAGTGAGATGTTATGAAAAGCGTTGGTGTAAAACAAGATCCTTGAGGCCTTTCTTTCCTTATACTTATCCACTTTGATCTGACTCCTTTTATTTAGATAAAGCCGCGTCTATTTCCTAACCACGACCTGATCCATTTTAAATATGAATGTGGGATTCCCATTATACGCAGTTTCGCTATACATTCATCAATTCACAACCGATCGAAAGCACTCTTGAAATCAATGAATACAGTGACTACAGGCAACGAGTTCGACATTAGAGATGATATTTGCCAGGTAAAAAGTAGAGCTCGTGTTTGCAGATGAAACCCCGAACGAAATCCTGTTTGTGATCCGGGTAATAAGCCGCGTCTATCTATTAGTTTTCCAAATCGATTTGTAAATAGTCTCTCGTTGATTTTTAAGAAAACATCTAATAGTGAAATGGAATCTTTTTTCGCGAGTACAATCATTCTTGCCTCACGCTATAAAGTTGGAAGAATCGCGGTGGAAGATGAATGATTAAAAGTTTTCAACAGGAGAGACCCATAGGAATCCGGAAGAAAATTTAAAAAATAGCTCGAAATGCCATGGGCATCGCATGACTTATTCTTTTTAAGATTTCGTGTAACATCTAAAACTTCTTCGAGTATCGCTTCCGGTATTTCCTCTTCGTAAATTTCGGAGTTGGTAAAAGAGGCATCGACATGAGGGTGAGGACGTTGGATACCTTCTGGACGAGGTTCTTCAAACTGTTTCTCGTAAAAGTCGGCCGGTATTTCTACCATCTTATAGGCTGTTCTCACCACTTCACCGCTTGGTAAAAAGCACACATTTAGAGAAGTTGATGATGTTTTGAAAAATCTTTTCGTTTTTGACCAAAATGCTATTGAAACCGAAGCTGAAGAATGACTTTTAGACACACTAAATGTTAACTGGGAGTTAATGAACGATTTTAACTCGTGTTTCATAATTTTTCGTAACCGGTTTACTTCGTTCATTAAACCTGAGTCACTCGTACGTGTCTGCTCGAGCCATAAAGCACGCATCTCCGGTGTGATGGCAATGCAATATTTTTCTATCGGAAAATACGTAGTGCACCTAGCAGAAAGAAGAAACAGAAATCGCACATATGCATCATACACCGAGTTCAAATTTGATAGTTGCCAGCGTGCTTCCCAAAATCAGAGAACTGTTGACAGAAAAAATGAAAAATCTTTGAAGCGAATATTTCTACACAGTTTAACCGCCTTAGATTTGATTGGGATAGAAGAGAGAATAAGTTTATGATTACTAGTTGTTGCTCCAGAGTAGACTTGTAATTCCACAAAAAACTTAGAGAACAATGCATAGTCTGTCACTCTATCCGATCTCAAGCTGGTCGATTCGTCGGGTGTATAAGGAGCTAGAGAGCAGGAATCAGCCCATTCCAAGAAATTTCCAGCTTTTTAACCATCCTTTTCAAGCTCAATGTTAAAATCTCCAAAAACTACCAACTTTTCACTACAGAGTTTTGTTAGATCTTGCCGATTCTATGTTTTACTTTCGGAACCATAAAGCCTGATTAATCTTATACGTTCTTCTAATTCGAGATCAAGAACGACAACATTAGGAATTGCGCAGTCCAAGCGTTTAACTTTGAAATCATTTCTAATTAGAATGACAACACCACCATTACGGCTTTCCCCTATTTGGACGAAGAAGCGATGTTTGGGGTGGGTGTCGTTATACTTAATGTCGTAGGTCGTACCCAGAATCACAGCCGCACCCATCCCACACCCGCACCTTTAATGGAGGTCGTCTATTATGGCAGGAGTTTACTGAAAAATTATATTGCCAAATCCAAACTGTTTGGATATTTAAAAACAAAATCCAAAATTAATCTAAACCAAATCCAAACACTAGATAACAAATCGAAACCAAATCCAAATATCAGAAACCGAATCCAAATCAGAATTCAAACATAGCATACAAATCCAAATTCAAATCCAAATCTATCTCGAGATTTGTTGCATCCCTAAAATAATGTATCGATGTAATTAGTTTTGATGATTTCTCTTTTTCTTGGATGATCTGATCAATGTGGAATGTTTTTCATTAGCATATTATAATAGAACAGAAGAATATGACAATCAAATTGAGTGGATGTGAGTGTGGAGCAGAAAAGGGCTCCATACCCGCACGTGCACATCCACACTTACCCACATCCATACGCATACCTAAACTGAGCTTTCTATTGTTTAAAATGACGAAGAAATCTGGGAGGCACGAAAGCGTAAGGTGAAAATTTTGTACAAGAAGCTTTCTTTTCCTTGGTAGAAGGGTTCAGAAAAACCTATGTAATATACTTAAATCTCATCATAAGATCAATAAACCATAGTGCATTGGAGAGTAGATAGTTTTTTCAAATAAACAAGTTATCATAACAAAATCGATCTATTTGACTAACATTGACTTTTTCTGAGAGAATTCTTAATTGATTACATTGGTCAACATAATAAATATATATTTTTTATATTCTTAATCTGCTTTTCATTCAACGACAGATATCTTTAAGTATTTTATATTCTTTACGAAAAAAGAACAATCTTGCAGCGTGTATTTGCTTAAAAGATAATATACGAAGACGATATCATAGATTAATATTAGTATTAAGTACTATTATATATTAAATCAACATTTATTTATTGTATTATCAAAAATAAAAAATACATGAAAAAATGGTTTGATTTCAAGTTCTATTTAAATAGAGATTCATTGATCGAATGAATTACTTCAGTTGAAGACAAAAAAAAATGATTTCTCTTATTGTTATATTTGTAATGTTTTCTTTGAGTAATGCATGGACGTGTGATTTTGATTATGGACAAATATGTTTGAAAGGTCTTCCATCAGTTTCATTTGTTTTATTAAATGAAACAAGTCAACAAATAAGACAACCTGCTTCCGATGTTACTTCTATCCGTAAGAAATAAAATATTATTTATCAGATTCAACTTCATATTATTTTATAGTTACATCGAATGATCAAGGAAAATGCTTTTTTCCTTATAAAATTAATTCATTTGATATGTTTTTCTGTTTAAAAACTGATCCTGATCTTCCAGCAACATGTCCTATTGAACATGAAAATGGTCCTAAAATAAATTGTAGTGAAGGTATTTTCAAAAATAAAAATCTTTCATATTTATAATTTGATTATATTAATCTAGGCGAATATGGATATGAAAAATTTGAAGAAAACCAAATAGGATCTCGTTCTTATGAATTAGAATCACTTCCAATTTTATCAATTGGTCATCATTGTATACGATTATTTTATTATTTTTCTGATGGAAATTCAAATGGAACTATTCGAATTATCTTAGAAGATTCCCAAACACGTCAAAACCAAACTATTCTCACAGTTTCATCATATGTAGCTAACAAATGGCATGAAATCAGACAAAATTTTCAAATATTTAATTCAATTTCCAATGTAAATTTTACTTTTCTTTAAATAACTTATTAGATAATTACTTTAGATGTTTTTTATATTCGAACGTGGTTCTTCAAATGCAGAGTCATTTTATATTGCTATTGATGAAATAACTCTTATTGATCTTTATTGTGGTATCAATAATTTACATATACGTTTATTATACTCTTATTTTATTTATTTTGTTTTTTTCTTAGAACCCATCAGTACAATAACAACGACACCACCACCAACAACAACAACAATAACAGCGATAACAGTAACAACAACCACAATAACGGACAAAGTAAATAATCGATGTACGTATTGTAAAATATTATATATTCTGTAGTTAACGAGTTTAACAATGCCGGTGACTAGTACAACAGTAACAAGCACAACAAGTTCGACTGTTGGAAACAATAGTAGTGTCATGCTTACTACAACTAATCTGGCTAATGTGAATAAAAGCACATCAAGTGTTATTAATACAATCAATTCGACTCTTTTAACAACTCGTATCACTACAAGCACTACAGTTTTGTCAATGAATAGTACAATAAATATAATGACAAGCATCAGTACAACAATGAATCGAATTAATTCTACAATAATTAGTTCAACATTGAGTGTAAGTTGATTGATTTTGCTTATATCATATAATTAATATTCTTTTTTATAACTAAAGTCATCATCAAAAGATCGATTATCTTTTAAAAGTAAGCAAACTAATACCAAATAAAATTTATTAAAAAAACACCTCTTTTTTTTGTATTTATTATTTAGTTGAAGTCAGTGTTTTATTGGTTAATTTTATGCTATTTTCATTTCGACATTAATCATTAAGAAAAACATAATAATTAATAAAACTTTCGAGTTCATCGACAATATTTCGAAAATTAAATCGTTTGAAATATCCGCAAATATCTTTTTGCTTTTCTTTTTTATTAATTTTCATAAATAATTAATGTTTTGTTTTGCCCATAAAGAAAACAAAAGTTATTGTCGAGCGTGTGGGTGTGGGGTGTGGGTGTGAGTGTGTCGTATGGGTGTTGTTGGGTGAGTCCGTGTCAGTGTATATATTGGTGAAGAGAAAACTTCCACTCCAACCAACCTCTATGCAGATCCACATGCACACCCACCCCTCCCCCACCCTGATAACGTATTTCATTTATACAGATTGCTGCTTAACGAATGAAAACGTCATTACTAAGTCTTGATTCAGTCACAATCATTCATTAGACTCATGCTATTGTATTCAAGTGATTCACATAGATCAGTTTCTTCCTATTACTATAAGTAACAAATTAAAGTTATATTTCATGTTCTTGACCAATAATCTTGGAAGAATAAAGTTGATTTTGATGAATATTTTTAATACAAAAACATCACGACAAAAATGTAATTTTCTTAGAAACGTAAGCGCTTGTAAAAAATATGAAAATTTTGTATATATTAAATAAAGAAGGCTATTGTTTATTCACAGTCATGGTTCATTATTAAACGAAAAAGTTGATCGTGCGTATCAATTTTCCACAAAAGAACTTTGTTTATATCGTTCCAGTTATTAGCAGGTCGTTAGGAAAACACTAACACTTGCGCCGCTACTATTCGCATCCGTGATATCTACTTGTTTGTCATTATTGAAATCACCAACGGCGACTGAGGTCGGATACAAACCACTTGTAAACGCAATTTGTGTTGCCGAACCTCCATTACCATTACCCAGTTAAATACCAACAGTAGCGCTACCTGAATTGGCAACAACATCTAATCGGTTGTCTTTATTAAAATCACCAACAGCGACCGCATACGGACCAATACCAGTTGGAAAAGTAGTTTGTGCTGTAAAATTTCCAAAGCCATTTCCGAAAAATATGCCCACATTGCTGACGGCAGAATTTGCAACGACAATCTCAAGTTGATTGTCATTATTGAAATCACCAACATTAAGCACATATGGATTGAAGCCAACTGTATACGTCTTCGATGTCGAGTTGACATTACACGTGTAAACTAAATAAAAGAAAACGTGTTCAATAAATCATTACTTGGCATACAAAGATTTTCAATAAAGATTATTATTCTAGAATTATATTTGTAGAATAAAAGATTAGCAACATTTTATCGTGGTTTGACTGAAGATCTATATACGATATTACACTCTCGAAGCTTTAGCGGTACTTAAATTAATTTTTGTTGAATATTGGAAGTCCCTTACAGTGCTATAGGTAAAAATCAGGATACATCAATAGTATTAGAATCTTATCGTGGGAAAAATAAGCCTTTAATTCTCATTAAAAGTCTATTACATAATTCAGTGAAACAAAAACCATGCCAATACCAACAAAGAATGATGAATATCCCAAAACAAAAATTGAAGGCTCCGAAAGATTTGATAACTTAACTAATAGAAAAGACTAAACAAGATTTGAGCATCTAAAATGGTATTCTCACACCAGTTTACACAGATAAGTTGCGTGTCGTAGCGTTTCAGAAGTTCTAATCACATTATGCTGACTCAGGATGTAACAGATATTCAAAAAGTTCAGTTTGAGATATCTTAAAACTTTACTGAATAAAGAAATTAAGAAGGTCTTCAAATGACTTAAACATGTTATATGCAGCAATACGCATGCAAAATACAAGATATTTTTTTTAAATAAGTGATTGCTATTTTAATAACACTAATGTACAGTACTGAGTTGAACGTAAGGTTTTTTCGCAAAATATCCATGAAACGTGGATTAAATGATAGTTTCAATAAGTCACCTATGTCAATACCTTTCTTAAAATCTTTCGATAAATATAGCAGTTTAAATAAAATTCTTTTAGAATTTTGAAAGACACAATTAAATTAACGTACATTTTAATTATCGAAAATTCTTTTTTAAATTTCAATATCATCTTCTACTTATATTATATAAAATGTCACTAAAACACTACTAGAAACTGCACACCAAACTAAAAAAGGCTATAGTCTATCAAAGACCCGATTTTGTACATTCATTCTGTTAGATTACGATGGACTTCATGGATTAAACGAAAATTGACTTTTTAAACGAAAAATTGAGTTGATTATTTCCACTAGATGAACTTAATAATTACTTACCTGATGTTGTTGTTGATGTAGTTGTTGTAGTCTTTGTAGTCGTTGACGTTGATGTAGTTGTTGTAGTCTTTGTGGTCGTTGACGTTGATGTACTTGTTGAAGTCATTGCATAAGCTGAGGGCGAGGATGAGCCGGAATTCCGGAATCGGTTGCAATTCTAAAATCGAATGGAATTCCAGAATTGGTCGGAATTCTGGCAATTTCGGAGACTGAGGGAACTCGATCGTTATCGAATAAGCCGAGTTGGTTCGATGATGCCGGAATTATGTAATCGGATGGAACTGATTCCGGGAGCGGAATAGGATGTATTCTCATGGAATTATATCATACTGACAACATTCAAACCGAATATCACAGCAACAAGCATTTTTACAAAGAAGTTCAAATAAAATCGTTTTGAGGGTGTGAATGTCAATCATTATTTCATTCAAGAAAGCCACCCTCACTCGCTCACAATGAATTAAAAAACGAGTATAATAATTTAAAACAAAACTATATAAAGAAACTATGCAAGATAAAAGTTGTCATCTTCCGTTGCCTGCACGAATAATCTTATCTATAAAGTGTTGTGATATGATAAACCATTGAAAAAATTAAAGAAATTTGTTCATATTGATATACAACAAGCCATCTTTCTCATAAATCGTCCCATATGCACAGTAGCCCAGTTTTGCATAGAAATTACGAACCGTGCACCGAGCATCAAGATCAATTTCTCGTATTCCCAGTTTACGCGCATATTCTTCGAAAGCCTCCACTAACTTTCGTCCAATGCCCTTGCCTTGCATCTTGTTGTGGACAGCCATATTGCGAAGCTGTGCTTTTGTGGAAGACATTTTCTCAAGCCCAACCATACCAAGTACTTCGTCATCGATAACGTAAGCAAAAAAAATTAGACGTTTGTCATTTGCTAGATTTGCAGCACTAATTACCTTTTTCTGCGAATCACGCAGGATAAGTTGACGCAAAGCAACTATTTGTGGATATAATTCGTCGTTATGGGTAACCGTAACAATATTGTCCATGATATTTTTTCTTGTTATATTATTCTTTATAATTCACAAATACTAACAAAGTTTTCTTATCAACTGATTGCGACAGAAAGGCTTTTAAAAAGTTTGTTGTGTTGAATTCAGTCAGAACAGAACGTAATAAAAGATAGTACTTCCTTCGTTCTTTCTATTCTTTCTCTTTTACCTATAAGATAAACAATGTAGTATGAGATGCTTTTTAAAGAAGACATGCAGATATACTTAGTATGAGGTGTGAGTTTTAATCTTCTGTTCATATATATATTCATCTGTACCTACCCACATCCATCCTCATCACACTATTCACACCCACTCTAAAAAAGACTGGAGTTCGCATCTTGAAGGTGTGAATGTGTAGAGAAGAACGTATACACACCCTCACTCATACCCGCGCTGTTAATTTGACTGTATTCTCTGTTGAATTCTAACCATTGAATAAACAAAATTAATAGACAGGAATATAGCTTGATATAAAGATTACAAAGCGAATTTTAATTTAAGATATTGATCAGTAGAATAGAATTTTCAAGAATAGAAAAATATTGTTGTGATTTAATTGATTGGTTTTTTCTTCCTGCATGTCTTGTGAAGCAATGAATAATTTGTTGAAGAAACAAAAAGAAAGAGGAAAAAAATGTTCCGTGCAGAAATCGAAGTTGACTATTCATAGTCTACGACATATAGACATTCGGTTTCATTTATGTAATCTATTAATAAGATAATATTATATCTGACTATTGCCTACCTACGTCTTCTGCGTGTCGTGCAGATATACTACCATTATACTAACAGAACTTGTTCTCAATCATATCAACATTCAAAGAAGTTCTTAACGGTGGGAATGAATAAGAGACATCCACATTCTCACTTACACCCGTAGCCACATCTTCGTTCAGTCTGTATTTGTTCTTTGTCGTGTAAGATGAGACAATATCATGTGAATTCGTTCTTCCATCCTTCATACTTTAGAATAAATTCTCGGGCTTAAATTATCCCATTTACATCTATGATTTTACAGTAAGTACTATGCAAAATGAGAGTTCATTTATTATATACAGTAAAGAAACAAACATTAAAAAAGGACTTAGTTTGTATGTATAGAATTCAGATAGATCATTTGTTATCTTCCTTTTTGATTATTATCTGAATTAGTAAACTATAAATTGCCGAAAAAATGAAAACATGCTATAATTTTATTCTTTAATTGAAGAATTTAGTTCTTCAAGAGTACCATTAACACTTTGTAAATGATTTGTTTTCGAAGGATATAATAAACCTGAATGATTTAAATTTAAATATTTGTTGATCATCTTCATATGAATTTCAACAGAATGTTTATCTTTCTGATTTGGAAAAATAATATCATTGGCAACCATATATCAAATAACTAATAATGGTACTCTTGTTCGAAATGGATAAGAATTTTCATTTTGAATTGTATTTGAATCAGCTGATTGATGAAATTCACCGAACTTAAGACCATATTGAATAATACAATTTGATTTTAGTTCTGTTTGAATTTCATCAATTAAATTATGCGAAACATCTGATGATCGAATTGATATGATTAAACATTTGTAAACTAATTTATATTTATACAGAAAATCATATTTACATTGTTTTATCATTTTGATTAATCTTTTTTTATTATTGTATTGTTCACCTGAGATGAAGAAATAGATCGAGTTTTGTTTTAATGATACTGGTACAAATGGACAAACAGGCCCTGATCTATTCACATATTCATTATTTTGACAAGCAAATTCTTGTATACATTTATGAATTAACACATAAGCAATGTCGGATTTTATATGATACCTATTATTATTTTCACATTTATGAAACGTATCGATGACTCGTAATGGAAATTTCTCATAATCATCTTCGTAGATTGAAGAAACAAATGGTTGACAGTAAAGTTCATTGAATTACTCAAAACTCATATAAGAATGACAACGATAATATTGATAAGATTTGATTATAAATGTAATAATCATGACAATAGTTAAAACAAAGATAAGCATTTTGTTATCAAACGATTCTATGACAACATCTATTAATTGATCCATTTCATGAGAGACAATCTTAAACGAGTATTATGTGTTTCACCGACACATCCACTGTAGTGAAAAATGTTTCATTGACAATCAGATTGTTATGCGGAACAATAGAGATTTGTAGTTGATTAGTAGATTTCTATTAACAGAAAATCTAAAATTTATTGCTGACAAGATAGGCCAAAACCGATAGCATCTATAATAAAACTATCTCTATGATGTAAGTCTTATCTATTAGAATTAAAAGTTGCAGTTTAATCTTAGCCAAGATGTATGCACCTAATGTGAATGTTGAATAGCTATCAATATGCGTAAGATAATGCTGTAGATCGGTTCATACAGTAGAATGGGAGAAAAACCAACGGTTGGTTAATTGCAAGTAGCACTATTGCGTATGGGTGTGGGTTCTTTTAAAGAGAAGATCCATATGCGCACCCACACCAACACCCTACCCCTCTAAGGTAGGTCTTGAGGACCTATGGATACCGCTACAAAAAGTTTGGTTCGTTCGAATGAGCTGTTCGAACAGTTCAGCGCATTTGAAACGAACCGTTTGGGAAAGGTCAGGTCGTTCAAATAAACTGTTCGAATAGTTCAGTTCGTCTCAGCGAGCTTTTTCAACAGCATATCATTTTTGAGCATGAGCTGAGCCTGTCGACCCCTATGCGTGACAGTATAGTGTCGAGAATGGGATCGATAGAATCATTACGTTGTTTTAAACTGTCTGGTCAAGATGCACATTCTTTTGCATGGTTGGGATTCAGCTTGTTCTTCTCTGAATTGGAAGTTGCCTGGTCGAGTATTTGAAAGTACGTCCAGGTCATAATTCGAAAGTTACATAATCAATAAATATGAAAAAAAAACATGGAGTATACTACTCATAGAAAGAAAAAAAATGATAGATTCGAGGGTCTAAATACATTAGTCTAGTTGGGCTGAACACGTGTGAAAAGAAAATTATTTTCGTCTAAATCAGAGACATATTTATTTCATCATTTTTTACTGATCTTCGCATAACTTAGGATAACTATCGATCGAAATATTCTAGAATAAAAGAATGCCTCGTTATTATTGCCCTAGCAGATTGTTATTAAGTCGAACTTCTACCGTTCGGTTACTCAAGTCATCCGGTTTATGATTATTCGTATCGATCCGGACGATGACATCGGTGTCTTCGGAGACGAAAGTTTTCATTGCCTGGTGTACGGCTCACTATAATTGGATAAGTATAACACTGAGCCCGGTAAAATTTTATCTCATATTGATAATGCAGTATCGGAAGATGTTGCAATCGATGAAGACATTAGTTCGGTAAAAAAAATCATGCTTGAATTGAGAAAAACACTAACGATTCGTTGTTTCTTGCTTAGAATGATTCTATGGAAGTAAACGAACGTAATGTCGTTATTCAAATAAATTCAAACACGATGAATTTGAATCCAGTAGTTGTGGAAGAAACTATTTCGATTCACATAAATGGCACTCGATCATGTCATACGTAAAAGAAATAAGTGTATAGGCTATACGGTTGTAACTAAATTATTAATATTTAGGATTTGTTGTGTCTGTCGGGGAAACATTGCTGGAGGAGCAACGACGGTGTCTTCCGAAGATTGTTACTTGATTTTATTTTAAAAAAATGTTTTTATACTCGAAGGTGGATCACGATGTTGTCATGGTCACATGACAAATCTTCGATTTACGTCAGAAGCAATTAATCAGATTGCCAGAGAACATTTTTCATTGACAAAAATCATTGATTTTCTGAAAAAGATCCATATTTTCATATGGGATAGAATATTGGGGCCATAAAAAACATCTTGGCCAACGTTTCAAAGTTATTTCTTATATATTATTTTGTAGAACTTGATTCACTCTTTCCAATAGTAGAGAAAGAAAAATGGCGGAGTATCTTATCTATCCGAAATAGAATGCGGTAAGACCTGTGTTCACTAATAATATAAGTAGTATCTTTGATATAGCCTTCCACTCTTGACTTCCAATCAAAATGATTTTTTCATATACCAAATAACTTTGGACACTTAGTCTGAGTTATTGAGAGGGAAAAAATCAAATTTTTGGAATGGACCGATTTCCCATCTTATCGTGCTCCTCGCTCCTTTCTTCTACTGATTGTGTAAAGAAAAAAAGCAAAAATTACAAGACGAAAATGATTGTTTCCGGTGGCAAGAATCATTTTGAAATCATTGGAATTAACAGAACCATGGAATCATGAAATCAGCTGTTTTTCCCTTGATTAGAATTCTGTCGCAATAGTCCAATATTGAGATTAAAGACTCTTTTATGTGATTAATTCTGTATTTTTCTCGTTGTGATGTGAGAATGTGCGACGGTATTGCTCATCCTTTCTTTATACAGAAGGTAATAACAACACACCATCGTTGTATATAAGACGAAGGACGACAATGGGTTGATAACAGACTTTCATATTTGTATACCAGCATGTGTTTCGTTAACGTAAGAGAGCTAGTCGATATCACGACTTTTTTTCCTCTTCATATATTAATTACCGGCAACCTTCGTCACGACCATGATGAGAAAAAAATCGTTCGCTATTGATACTTTCGTTTGTCGGCCTATCTGCTCGCTTTTTCTTTTCAATAAGGTGAAAGAAAGTAGCTCTATGCATCAGTAATCACAGCAATAAAGAAGAGATAAAAACGTGCGCTCCTCGCAATTCACATCAGTTATTTTGCGTTTGCTTATATTCACAGTCAGTATATTTGCCTATTTCTTTTTTCGATTAATACGGTACTTGGATATTCTTTAAAGGTAAATATTGCTACACTAATCATGTTCAGCCTGCGTTATTAAGATAATTTCTTCTGAATTACAGATAAAGTATAGAACTGCTATGAAATACATTTTGAAATTTTTCAAATTTCAATATTTTATTTTATTTCGAGTTTTCGGTGAATATCGTTCACCCAGTGGCGGGCCGCCACGAGGCAATTGGTGGCAATTGCCCCACCCAAAAAAATTTTAAATCCAATATTTACTCGTTTATTTATTGACTTCTGTAAGCGAATCAAAATATACACAATTAGTAAAAGTATCTGTACATCAGCGACACCCAATAGCGAATCATTAATATTCGTTCAGATAAAACACAATTTTATTCTATTAATTATGATGATTTGAAAGCCGAACAACGACTTAACAAGAATCAGATGAACGATAAGAAAATGAATTTGTCAGAAGTAACTGAACTCTTTTTGGAAAATAATTTTCACATAGCATTATCGTCCATGAATGAATTATTGAAGATTCTTTGGACTATACCGGTTAATTCATGCCAATGTGAACGTGGTTTTGCATGTTTGAAAAGATTAAAAACTTCTTTAAGAAACAGTATGGAAGAAGAAAGGTTATCAGGCATTGCTCTTTTAAATATTGAAAGAAATTTTGAAATTAATTTAGATCAAATAGTAACAGATTTTATTGTAAAATAAATGCGCAAACCTCGGATTTAAATCCGAGAGTTATGTGTACTTCGAAAAGTGAATGAGACAGATGAGTCTTCCTAGAATGTGTGGACATCAAAATTGTCCTGGCAAACCTTTTCTATAAACACTTGATTTCTATTGGCTACTGCTCAATCAATAGGATTTGGAGGCAGATACAGCTCAGATTTGAACTCTTCACCTTCATTTACCCTAAGAAACTCGCTTTTCCTATAACTTGATTTCTATTGGTCATTGCTCAACCAATGAAAGTTCGAGGCGAATGGAACACAGATTCGAGTTCTCCACCCCAGAAAACCTTGAGCTATCATCTCTGTGATCGTAAGAACGAGCTCTATTTATGGATCAATTAGAGCGTGGACAAACACAGAACCGAATTCCGTTTAATTATCTTTGCAATAGGTGAGTTAACTTTCTTGTTTCCTTATGCTTTATATACCATTTTGTAGCTCGTGAAATTCTCTATCGAATAATATATAATAGTTGGGGTTTTAATTGCCTATAATAGGAAAAGCTTTTAAGGGAAACAGAGAAGGGTCGATTTTCTCATAGGGAAGCATAGGGAAAAAAATTAGTATTTTTTCAATAACTCAGAAAGGGCTCGTCCAATCAGGCTCATCTTCGAACTCGACTGAGACATTGATGAGACTGAACTATATAGAAAATTTCATCGTGATCTGACTCTCCTTTCGAACGTTATCGTGTAAACGGCCGGCCGGACGGACACACTGACCGATTCTATAGTGTACTCACTTTTTGAGTACACAAAAACATATAAGGAAAACAATTTTTTAACATAAAGTTCTTTTTTAACTAATATATTTTTGTTTATTCATTTGACTTCAACAGAAAAAACAAATATAGAGATTACATTTAAAAGACTAGTTTTATTTGCAGCTTGAATGAATGCAGCTATCATAGACTATTTTCATACAGCTGAAAATAGATTTTTTATTATGCCAAGGAATTAAAGTTTATTGCCCCACCTATATTTGGGATGCTGGCCCGCCACTGCGTTCACCATCACCAAGCAAAAAGGATAAAAGAATATATATAGAAGATTTTAATTATTATAATTAAATTATATTCGAATATAATTTAATTACAATAATTAAAATCTTCTACATATATTCTTTTATCTCTTTTTTTTTCTTTCTTTTGTTGTATTGTTATCTTTCTTCTCTATAAAAGCGTTAAAATTCTCTCTATTTGTTACATTGTTTCCTGACGATAGCGAAAGATATTCACCGAAAGTTCGAAATAAAATAAAATAAATATTGAAAGTTGAAAATTTTCAAAATGTTTTCATGGCGGTTCTATATTTTATCTTCAATTCATTAACTTTTACAGCTGTTTCTGTTGGATTTATAATTTCTTCTCATGCCAGAGTTTGACGTCTGATGGAAAAATAAAATTCTAACGACGAAAGATCCCTAAGTGTTACGCGCCATTTTAAATCGGAATTATACCAATTCGTTGAGTTTTACAAATTGGTATAATTTCGATTTAAATGGCGCGTCCTACTTGGGAATCGCCCCTCATAAGCAGAATTTGAGAAATTTGAATGGTAGACGAAGTTCATGCCATATCATGGGTTATAGAAGTTTCTAGGAAATTGAATAGCTTTTCGGACACCAGATCGATTTACGGTAACTAAATCTATTTTCTGAAACCTGCATACAGTTTTTCTGGGATTTGACCAAGGACATAATGGGCATAACAGCATAGTGGATATAGTGACTGTAATGAACATAATAGACACAATGGACGTCTCCGTATACCAAAGGCCGAATCGAATAGAAAAATGTTGATTTGGACTCTGTTCAATTCGATTCATTCTATATCTGACTCGATTTGATCCGACCTACTTTTTTAAAATTTGAATTCGATCCGATCCGATTCGATTCGACTCATATGTATAACAAACAATCGAGCTTTCTTTTACTTGTATTATCCATTTCAAAATAGAATGTGCTCCACTGTTTTTCGAATAACTCGAGAATGGAAGCAGCTAGAAACCTGCGGTTTTCACCAATCGAAAGAGGAGACAGAGGCACGTCTTTTTCTTCAATATTGTATAAGATGAAGTCCTTTTAAAACTAATTATCTCTGGGAAACATGGAAAAGAATGCATGAAAGTGACCTGCCATCTAGATGAAATTTTGATTTTGACCTTCGATTTAGATAGAGGGACTTGAGATCTATAGTTCAAGACAAAATGCAAACGGTTCTCTTATTGCATTCTAAAGTTGAGCAAATGGAATCATGTATTGACATGCGCAAATAATAGGGAATTTTACTGATTTTTTATTAAGTTTTTGCGCTTTTTATCATAATAGCTGGACATTTCGATGAAAACGTAACGAAAAGTAGGAAAGTGCATTGTATCTTAAACTATAGATCTCAAGTCCCTCTATCTAAATCGAAGATCAAAATCAAAATTTCATCTAGATGGCAGGTCACTTTCATGCATTCTTTTCCATGTTTCCCAGAGATAATTAGTTTTAAAGGACTTCGTCTTATACAATATTGAAGAAAAAGACGTGCCTCTGTCTCCTCTTTCGATTGGTGAAAACCGCAGGTTTCTAGCTGCTTCCATTCTCGAGTTATTCAAAAAACAGTGGAGCACATTCTATTTTGAAATGGATAATAGTTCTCAATGCTCATGTGTCCAAAAACGACCTTGCCTGTCTATTTTAGAGCATGTTTCCTCGTGCTTCCTAGTTTGTGTGCAATAGAAAATCATATTATAGAAAAAAGATCTCAACAAGACAAAAGAGAATGAACACAAAGACATTTAACAGAAAATTCCAATCATATAGATAGACAGTTGAATAAGAATAAGTGTACATAGAAACGCTTTTAATGAAATAGAGATCAACGACAATAGAAATGAGAATCATCGATCATTATTATTTTCAACACGAAAGTAAACTTTATCGTGCATTAGCGAACACTAAATGCTTGCTGACATATGTCCTATAGAACTGGATAATGAAAACGATGATGTTTCATTTGACGTCGAAAATGTACTGGAAGGATATTAATCGTGGACATTTTAATGAAATGAAGTGTCAATTATGTAAATGTACGTGACAATTAATGTAGAGGAGTGATTAAAATATGAGAGGACTAAAAGAAAGAAAAGTAAAGAGCACCGATATGAATAGAGAAAGAGAGGAAACATCTGTTCTTTCTCTTGTTAATTTTTATCATTCGTGGTAGGGTGGTGCATGAACCAATCATAGAAAATGTGCTCGTTACATTCTTGCAATACGATAAAAGTGCTAAATTACTCGAATAAACAAATCAATATTCGGTTCGATTAGATTCGACCCGCTTTCGGTCTCTGCTGTGTACACGGATGGCATCTATTTCTGCTCAGGGTGAGGACGGGAGGGCGTCTTTATGTACACAGAGAGCTATCACTTAATTAAAGATGAGGCCCTCTTTGTGTGCACTGCGGGAGTCTGCGGCAACACGATTATTATGCTGATTAAGTCCATTAAATCCATTATGGTCATTAAGTCCATTACGGCCATCATGCCCATTTTAAATCTGTTGCCTATATCTTTGCACGAAATCAGTTTCCTGGAAATCAATAGAACGCATCAAATCTACTTCCCTCAGTTTGCTTCATCCAAAAGTGAAAATATTCGACCGCTAGCACATTGCGTTCTCGGGTCATTCAAAAAAAATCGGAATATATCATATTTTAGCGGCGATAATAGTAATTGCTTTCTTTATTTGGCTTTTCAGGTCTTCCATTCTCCAGCGGTTGTTTAAACTCCTTCGCTATTCAAGATGGCCTCAGGTAAAGTAGTGATTCATCAATGTATTCAGCGCTTCTCAGACATGGCTGAAGAACCATACAAGATGCTCATGCCAATTAGTGGCTATGAATACTTGCCATTTGGTTCTCTAGCGAAAGCTGTCGAACTAATTTCCTTTCTTCTATCCGCCATTCAGAGCTATGCCTATACCGGCAAACAACGATGTGAAAAACCGATACCGGGTATTCGTAATTTATGCAAACACCACATCCCAGTGAGTTATGTCCACCATCACTCACTTTTTATGAGTCATAGGAAAAAAACCGTCAGCAAATATTAAGAAATGACCCTTCCCTTAGCACAAACACCCCAACTTACCCTTACAAACATCTACAGAATCATGTAATCTACTGATTGATATATGCTTGAATTAGATTCTTAGGGATATTTATTCCAAAAATAATTCAAAATAGTGAAAGAAAAGTGAAGATAAAACCACGATTTTAAAATAAGGAAAAACATTTATGTTAATATTTGTTAATGCTTAAAAAATCTGATTTAACCGGTCGATAGCATTCACTATGTATGCATTAACACTCTCACGCACATGCACTTCACCTGTTGATAAACAATTCGAAATACGTTTCTATGAATTTAATAATTTAATCGGTTAAATCAGATTTTTTAAACCTTAACAAATATTAACATACATTTTTTCCTTATTTTTAAATTGTGGTTTTACCTTCAGTTTTCTTCCACTCTTCTGAAGTATTTTTGAAATAAATATCCCTAAAAATTTAATTCAAGTATGTATCAGTCAGTAGATTACATGATTCTGAAGTTATTTGTGAAGGCAAGTTGAACGCTATCGGCTTGTTAGTACGGATCTTTTGGGTGTTAGTAGGCATATATTGATACACTTGGATCAGTCTTACCTGTTCAAACGAAAAGTTCATCAGAAAAAGCTATTCAGCACTGGCACATATTCGTGTCAAAGTGTAGGTTATGGAGTTCTGTTGATATTTGTAAGAGTAGGTTGGGTGTTTGTATTGACGGGGAGGGTGATTTTTTAGTGTTTGCTAACGAGGTTTTTTTCCTATGACTCATAAAAAGTGGATGTTGATGGACATAACTCACCGAGATGTGGATGCTGGTAGGATGGTTTGTATGCGATCTTACAAAGTTGGATATTTGTATGTTTGCATAAATTTTGAATACTGGATGATTATTTTTGTGTGTAGCTTTCAGTCAATCAGGAATTTCCTATCTGGCTTTCAGTCAAACAGACTTTTGCATGTTCTAATCCACTAAATCAGAGATCTTTTATCTAAGCCTTGATCAATATAATTTCTAGATGCTGAAAATCCAGCTCGTCAGGTATTATTACTATCAAGCTCTCAACTAATAAAATTTCTTTGCGCCAAAAATTTAAACAAAACATGATTTATATATCTTCTGACGGAAATAAGTGGTACACCTGATTTTTGATATTTACTTATCTAAA
>CAJNOL010001681.1:23536-57059 GCA_905250125.1 Rotaria sordida
TTTAACAAATTGTCACAATTCAAAATCGATTACATAATGTATAATTAGGCACTGCCACATAGTATTTCAGGAGGATATATCATTCCCTTTCCATCCTTGCCTCTAAATGATATATTTTCTTTCGTTCTATTTACATATATATAAACAGAATGGAAGAACATATATCATTTAGGAAAAAGGGATACAAAGAGAATGATATATATCTCAGATATTTTGGCTGGGAAATGTTTTTTTTTAAATTTTGCTGGTGACTTGGCATTACCCTTTTATGAAAATCAGATCACTGTATTAAATTTTTCGCGCTCTTTTCAATGATGTATTTTTTATTAGTTCTAAATGAAATAAAAAATTTGGAACCAGTTAATATGATACAGGACTCTTGTTAACAGTATTCGTCTATTGTACGATTTTTCGGCAGTTGGCTGTAATAATGCTTTCATTTACAGAAAGAAAAATACATAAATAGGATGTTAACGGTCCTCCTAATAATTCAGTTCTTATGCCAACTATAATCGTTTTAAGAACTTCATAATATGCTTCGAAAAGTCAAGATAAGTGAATACCATTGTCATACAGAATATTCAACTATTACAAAATTTCAATCATTACATAGATTCTACCGATTCTCTACTCCGCGAACAAGATTATGGGATAGAATACTTGCGCCAGATGTGGCAAATGCCGTTATGATCATTCATTTTTCGTATGATCTTGAATTTAAGGACGAACTCAAAGATTTGAATTGAAGTAAAAACAACATAAGCGAGCATAGCACTGATTCGACTGATTCACTTGATATATTAGCTTCTTTATGACTAGCGACTCGACAGTTTTGTTTCATACTAAAGAAAATAGACGAACAGTCTCATTGGTATTATTAAAATCATGCAATTATCATGCGAAAGCTGTTGAAATACTGAACCAAAATATTCACTTTGATGTAAATAAAATACGTCCACAGAACCTACCGGCGATGATGATCATTCATTTGACCAATGACTGTCGACAAATTTATCTTTCTTGAATCTCTGGTTTTATGGACATAAAATAGATGAACAAAATTATCCAGCAAGTTTGGGATGGCTAATGACGGTTTATTTGTGATATGATCGTAGAACGTACGCATCAATCTAAAATTTTGTATCATAGTAAGTAAAATATGTGAACATACCATCCAAAATAGGTACGACTTCCCTTTCATATGATCGTTGATCAGGTTGATAGTTCACAAGCACATGTGGTTAGAGAGTGAAATAGATGTACAGGGTCATTGGAAGAATTATGATCAGACATTTGCCACATCATCCTTCAAAAGCGCATATTCTTTAAGACTCTATTTTAACGAATATCATATTATTGAATAGAAGAATTGGTCCAAGAGTGATCCTAATGATTCAAATTTTATGCAATCTTCGATCACTAGATAATCTTGCACGCTTTCATATGCTATAAAAGAACAAGATAGTTGAACAACATCATTGGGAACGTTATATTGATCCATAGATTTTGTCATCTTTGACCAGCACATTGATCTAAAATATTTAGTTAGGCATGCACGAAGATAACCGAACAAATTTGTTATCGAATAAATGTTGATATATCATGACATTATTTTGAAACCAACAAAACTTGGATTTTTTACTCCAAAGTGCTAAAATAAATGAACAAAATCATGATGATGCTGATTCACTAATTATAGGATATTTGATCAACAGTACTGACATGTAATATTCGTTTCACAATGAAGATTATAAATGAACACAATAATAATGATAATCAATCCTTTGACTTGTAATCATTTTCTTTCGTACCAATGCGGTATATTTCACCTGGATAGTGGTAAATACATGAATGAAATTCTAATGTTGACAACTATTCATTTATTGTAAGTCATTCGGTTAATGGATTGATTCAATCTTCAAAGTAAGTAGGACACATAGATGAATAGAAGTATTCCACGCGTTTCAGACAGCGTTGTAATAATTCATTTGATATGTGATGATAAACTAACTAATGACTTTCCAATATTTCTTCCAGCTTGGTGAAAATAAACAGATATGATATTGATCATAGTTATCCATTTGCCACATGTCATATGCTCATCTAACTATAGCGACAATTTGACTTCAAAGTTATTTTCATCGATGAATGAGTAGTTGGTGCAAGATGTTGCTAAAACCCTTTGTAATGCGATGCTCGATGGTCAGAGTCAATGACAATATTTGCTTTGGAGTGAGCAAAAGAGGTGAACAGAAGTATCGTGATGAACATTCGTTTCTGATATGATGTTCAATGATGAGAGTGAGTGGCAAAGTTTGCTTTGAAGTGAGCAAAAAAGGTAAACAGAAGTCTTTTGAGTAATATTCACTTCTGATGAGATTTTCGATGATAATGGTAAGTAGCAATGTTTCGTTCGAAGTGAGCAAAAGAGGCGAACAAAATTCTGCTAAGGAATGTTCATTTGTCATGTGATATTCATTGATGAGAATGAGTGGCAACTTTTGGTTCGAAGTGAGCAAAACAGCTGAACAGAAGTATCTTGATGAATATCCGTTTGTGATATCATGTTCGATGATGAGAGTCACAATGTTTGATTCGAAGCGAGCAAAAGAGATGAACAGGATTCTGCTTATGACTGTTCGTTTATCATCTGACGTTCAATGATGAGAGTAAGTGGCAATGTTTGGTTCGAAGTGAGCAAAAGAGATGAAGAGAAGTATATTGATGAATGTTCGCTTCTCACGTGCTATTCGAGCGTGAATGAGGGGTAAGGTTTGGTTTAAAGTCAGTAAAAGAAATGAACAGAAGTATATTGATGAATTTTCGTTTGTGATGTGATGTTCGTTCGCAAGAGTGAATGGCAACGTTCGGTTTACAGTGAGCAATAGAGGTGAGTAGAAGTCTGATGATAAATGTTCATTTGTAATGGGATGTTCGATGATGAGAGTGAATAGTAACATTTGCTTCCAAGTGAGCAAAAGAGGTGAACAGACGCTTGGTGAAGAATATCCGTTTATGATGTAATATTCGATGATGAGAATGAGTGGCAACATTTGGTTCGAAATGAGCAAAAGAGGTGAGCAGAAGTCTAGTGATGAATATTCGTTTGTGATGCGATGTTCGATGATGAGAGTGAGCGGCAACGTTTGATTCGCAGTGAGCAAAAGAGGTGAACAGAAGTCTGATAATGGATGTTCGTTTATCATCTGATGTTCGGTGATGGAAGTGAGTGGCACAGTTTGGTTCGAAGTGAGGAAAAGAGGTGAAGAGAAGTTTATTGATGAATAATCGTTTTTGATGTGATGTTCGATGATGACATTGAGTGGCAACATTTGTTTCGAAGTGAGCAAAAGAAGTGAACAGAAGTATCTTCATGAATATGCGTTTGCGATGTGATGTTCGATGATGAGAGTGGCAATATTTGCTTTCAAGTGAGAAAAAGAGGTGAACAGAATTCTGCTTATCGATGTTCGTTTGTGATATGACGCTTGATCCTGAGAATGAGTGACAAAATTCACTTCCAAGTGAGCAAAAGAGATGAACAGAATTCTTCTTATGAATGTTCGTTTGTGATATGATATTCGATCATGAGAGCGAGTGGCAACGTTTGGTTGAAAGTGAGCAAACGAGATGAAGAGAAGTATGTTGATGAAAGCTCGCTTGTGATGTAATGTTGGATGATGAGAGTGAGATACAACATTTGGTTCGAAGTGAGCAAAAGAGGTAAACAAAAGTATCATTATGAATGTTCATTTACGATTCAATGTTCGATGATGAGAGTGACTGATAATGTTCGGTTGAAAGTGACTAACCAGGTGAACAGAACTATCTTGATAAATGTCCATTTGTGATATGATATTCGATGACGAATGAGTGGTAAAATTTGGTTTATAGTGAGCAAAAAAGATGAACAAAAGTATCATTATGAATATTCGTTTATGATGCAATGTTCGATGGTGAGAGTGAGTGACAATGTTTAGTTGGAACTGAGCAAACTAGGCGAACAGAAGTCTTTTGATGAATATTCACATCTGATGTGATGTTCGATGATGAATGAGTGGCAACGTTTGGTTCAAAGTGAACAAAAGAGATGAAGGGAAGTATCTTGATAAGTGTTCGTTTGTAACATGATGTTCGATTATGAGAATGAGTAGCAACATTTGCTTCGAAGTGAGCAAAAGAGGTGAACAGAAATTTGGTGAATAATGTCCGTTTATGATGTAATGTTCGATGATGAGAGTGAATGGCAAGTTTTGGTTCGAAGTGAGCAAAAGCGGTGAACATAATTTTGCTTGTGAATGTTTGTTTGTGACGTGATGTTCGTTGACGAGAGTGAATGGCAACGTTTGATACGAAGCGAGAAAAAGAGATGAACAGAAGTCTGATAATGAGTGTTCGTTTATGATGTGATGTTCGATGACGAGAGTGAGTGGCAACATTTGTTTCGAAGTGAGTAAAAGAGGTGAACAGAAATGTTATGGGTAATGTTCGTTTGTGATGTGATGTTCAATGATGAGAGTGAACGGGAATATTTGCTTCAAAGTGAGCAAAAGAGGTGAACAGAAGTCTGGTGAAGAATGTCCATTGGTGATGTGATGTTCGATGATAAGAGTGAGTGGCAAGTTTTGGTTCGAAGTGAGCAAAAGAGGTGAGCAGATGCATCTTGATGAATGTGCGTTTGTGCTATGATGTTCAACGATGAGGGTAAGCGGCAACGTTTGGTTCGGAGTGAGCAAAACAGGTGAACAAAAGCATCATTATGAACGTTTGTTCGTGATGCGGTGTTAGATGGTGAGAGTGATTGGCAACGTTTGACTGAATGTGAGGAAAAGAGGTGAAGAGAAATATATTGATGAATGTTCGTTTGTACTGTGATGTTCGATGATGAGAGTGAGTGTCAATGTTTGGTTCGAAGTAAGGAAAAGAGGTGAACACAAGTATCATTATAAATGGTCTTTGGTGGTGTGATGCTTGATGATGAGAATAAGTAACAAGGTTTGATTCGAAGTGAGCAAAAGAGGTGAAAAGAATTCTACTTATGAATGGTTGTTTATAATGTGATGTGCGAGGAGGAGAGTGAGTAGAAGTATTTGGTCGGAAGTGAGCAAAAGAGGTGAGCAGGAATGTGATAATGAACGTTTCTTGGTGATGTGATGTTCGCTAGTGACAGTGAGTGGCAATGTTTTGTTGGAAGTGCACAAAAGAGGTGAACAGAAGTATCTTGATGAATGTACGTTTGTGGTGTGATGTTCGATGTAAAAAGTGCGTAGCAATATTTGGTTGATAGTGAGCAAAGTGGTTGAACAGAAGTCTTGTTTGTGTAATGATAATGTGCGTCATTGACTTGATAATAACGCAATATTTTGCAAAAATAATTCAGTAGTTTTAAAAGAAATTTTTTTTAAAATAAAAGAAGGTTACAACATTTTTTTGCATTAAATAAAATGTGCATTTTATACTCTGAGGGCCTACCGGATCTTAGTTTTTTGGGATTTATTTTTCCTGCAGGATTTATTAATGTGTATCAGTATTTCCGTGCTCTCACAGTGTTGGTATGCATGTATGCATTGAGTTGTGTCACAATCTCAGCGTACCCACAGTGCAAGTATGTATGTATTTACTAGGATATTGTATGAGATTTATCCCAGAACTATTGTACATATGGATTTATTAAAAAATCCCAAAAAAATAAGTGTCGGTAGCTGCTGATTGAATTCTGTCAGAATCTTGAAATCCCGTAGTTACATACTTTCTTCAGGACTTTATTATTTCCTTAGGAAAAAAACAGCAAATCCTTGCAGGATTCTTGTCGAATCTGTTAAGGATCTTGAACAAAAACATTAAAGATTTTCTCTAGAATTGTTTGAGTTCTTGAAGAAAATATTACAACTTAATCGATCAATATTTTCCACTAGAACCGCATTGGACAGAAAGATGGCACACAAAATCTACGGGATTTCGAAGCATTTTACGGTACCATTAGATTACCGCACGAATGTAAGAATTTTCACTAAAAATTTTGTAATGTCATAGGTTCTGTAAAAGAAACCCTTTCTGATTTCGCAGCAGAAATACTACCATACTGAACCTCAAAAAAGTATTGCCACCAAAAAGATTTCGTCCTCATCGATTCTGAGAAAAAGTAGTTATGCAGAACGTTGTTATTTAATTGATATAAAACAATACTGTGCATCGAAAGCTAATCTATTAACTATCGGTATGAAAATAGTCGAAATTCAAATAGATAAATATGAGAAAAAGTGTGACACTAACGGAAACAAAATATGCATTAATCACCGTTCATTGTCTAACAATGAAAAATATAATCTATCAACGTTATGCGTCAATCTTTTCCTCTTTTTGTCGTTTGTTCTTCGTTTTTCTTGGACGTCAATGTATAGCAAGACATTATCTGATAACGTATATCAAACGAAACGATATAAAACAGTAAGGAAACGGTCCATCTCTGATACAGTTAATACGTTAAGTGGTAGTTTTATCACGAGCCATATTAGATAAGAACTGTATTCTTTCGTATTTTTTCCGTTCTTCGGCAATTATTACTTATTTCTATTTACCTTTGGAAGATTGATACGATGTAATTTTTCTTTCATCGGTTTACGAGTCTCAAGTATATGAAAGTGACAAAACACCAGTTTAGAACAGTTGTTTCCACTGATGTATGTTCGCCACCACAGTTGATTTTGCACATCCATAATATATAGAAGCACATGCCACCACTCGTTCTAGACCGACTACTATTAATGTGGATGTCATTATTCTCTCGTCTATTTATGAGTGTTGAATAGAAGAGAAAGGGGGAAGGAAAAAAAATACTAGTCTATAATAGTAATTCTCATTGATATATACACTGTAAAAAGTGCTATCCATCTAAGAAGACGGTGCATCTGTTTACAGTCTGATTTAGACGCAAGTAAGATAAGAAATGCATCTTTTTCATTATCCTAACTGGATATGTAATCAACCAACTATAAACATATAGAACCAAGTTTGATGTGACCGAAATATATCTAAGGCAAGGTATTTTTCAATAAAACTTTTTTAAAGATTCGATTAAATACGGTAAGGATTTAATTAATTGTAACTCAATGTAAATATGATATTTTGAAATTGATTCTCAGAGTAACTCTAATAAAATAGCTACTAATAATATTAGCGACCAAGAAAACAGTGTAAACCTTTTTTTTTAGTAACTAACTCGAATAAAAATTCTTTATTCTTCATAAAACAGATGTATCAATAACAATAAACGAGCACTTTCTTTCGTTTTATTTTTGTTAATCTAAAATGATTATTCATAAGTTGAACAACGATCAGTTTTTGTTTTTACTATAAACTTAATTTTTGATTCCATTCTTTTAACTTTGATAATATCCCTATCCTACAACTATTCTAGTGCTACTAAACATTATCAAAACCAAAGATTAAATAAATAAAGATGACTATTTTTTACTATGTTACATTATTAGACAAAAATTTTTCGAAAAGCAATAACGCTTGAGTATTTCTTATTACTAATTTGCTGTTATATATTGTAGACAAGACACCAATTTTATAGTAATGATAATTTTATACGAAAGTGCTAACGAACGTAACTTATTTCGAAGATAGGTATTGTCATTTTATTTTAATGTTTTTTTGCGTCCGATTTAGCACAGTCTAACTGATCACCGTCTTACGACTAATGTACTAATTGTATTATTAATACTTACAAAGTCTATATAGATCACGTGAAGCTATTCAGTAAGTTTTTTTTTCGAAATTGTGAGTGTTCATCTTTTCTTTTTTTAAGTTATTCTTGATGATTTATGTTATTATCTGAATATAAAGAAACATTTTATTTATACTATATTTTTTCACTTTATATCGCACTGTGTTATGTATTTTTTTTCTAGATTATATTAGCATAATGAATATCTATGCCATCGTTAACTTAAACAACGTTCTGATTTAATGCTTTAGTTAATCTACTAGATGTTTGTTCTGGAATTGAATGCATTTTCATATGAGCTGAATTCGACAAAAAATGGAATTGATGAAAGAGGAAACAGTTAACTATTTCATCAAAAATATTTTCTTCTCCTCATATTGTTCACATCGTAGTACACTGATTTTCAGATTAAATAACTCGTACATCACTTAAAATGTCTAGAAAAGACAGATGCTAGACATTTCATTCATTGGTGTAAATCGTTCAATCGAACACTTTCAAAATATGTCAGTCTTTAAATTGGTTATCTGTTGAGATATGAACTGTCTAACTTAGATTTGCCTTCCATCATCTAGACGTTAACTATAGTTTTTTGTTTTAGTGGCCGAACAATTTTGTCTATATATGTCATGCGTCTTGTTATTTTAGATTGTGTTCGGCACCACAACTGATTGTGCACATTCATATAAGATTAAAGCAGATAGCACTACCCAGACTAGATCAATTACCATGAGTTCGAATGACGAGAATGGTAAAGTCATCTATGTGACTCTTAACTACGAGTGAGTCAATAAATCTATTTCTACTGACATTTTGATTTGTGTGTGATGTAGAGAAATTATGGAGACGCCGTTGTCTAAATGCGGTGGTCCAACGCGACACTATGCTCCATCAAAACCACAAGAGGTGTTCGAAACGGTATAACAAATCATACGCGTTGATGATGTTGAATTGATAACAAATTGTTCACGTATGTTTAGTATCGAAATCTGATCAACGAACATATTCGCAAGAAATGGCCTAACATCTCTGCTAACTTCACCTTGGATCCTTTTCATGGCTATTTTAACTGCAATGGTTATGGTGGTCGATACACATTCAAAGTTAGTTTGCCTATAGAACAAAACTCGATGTTTGTCTTTCTTATACATAGTGCGATGTTCCTGGTGTCGGTTTGGTGGTTGTGGTAATCATTGAACCATTTGAGGCAAGCGATGGAGAATTGGCCAATGACATGGCAGAAAGAAAACGACGAGCACAAATCGATGTCAGCTGAATCCTGTTCAAAACGTTTTTTTAATCAATTCCTTTGCATATGATGAATAGCAGTGATTTTTATCAACTTGAGATTCTATTTCATCGAATGAAATAATCAATTTTCTATCAAAATAAAATATTATTCTTGCTTCCGACACATTCGTACTTAATAATTGGTTAATCGAGAACATTTGTAAAACTTCCGACAGTAATCAGTATTTTGTGAAATACGAAACGAAAACAAGAAATTAACTAGCCAGCAAATATCGCCATTGAGACAAGGATATAGTCTATTGCTGTGGGGAAACTTCATATGAACAAGCAGCCGTGACCGGTTTCGTCCTTGGTTAAGAAACTCCTCAGACGGCATGTCCAAATTCATCATTATCAATTAATGATAATAACGAAACCGTTTAATCTACCCCTATCAAAGACAGAGGAGACACAGTGTCAAGTATGGCTACTCATTATGAGCAAGCAGCCGTCTGATGAATCCCTTTATCAAGGACGAAACTGGCCACGGCAGCTTCTTCATATTGAGTAGCCATACTTAACACTGTATCTCCTCTGTCTTTGATAGGGGAAGATTAAACAGTTTCGTTATGATTATTAATTGATAATGATGAATTTGGACATACCGTCTGAGGAGTTCCTTAAGCAAGGACGAAACCAGTCACGGATGCTTATTCCTTTATAATTGATAAGTTTGATCTATTTTTATTTGAAATAATTATTTAATACAGCTGAAAAGCGTCCCAATCCGCAAAAAAGATGCTACTGTAGACAGAAAGATAAGTTGAATGGAAGCGTATTTAAGGTTTCTTAATATTTAAGTATTTTCACAGTTACATGATGGCAGTTGTCAACAAGATCTTGACAAAAGAACTTAATCTTTTCTGATATTTTGCTATGAAAGCATGAACTAATAATTACTAGGTATTGAGACTCTATGAGACTTGGCCAAAATTAGTCCAGAAAAGTGAGCTCAAAGTTTCGAAATTAAAAATCTGTAGTTTAGATCAGTATTACCTTCTAATATCTGGCTAATTTTTCGTGCGTATAAACAAATTTATTCAACATGCTCCAAGATTCTCATCCTAGGAAGGGAAAATGTTAGTCACTATTTAGGACTGGGATTTTGACAATGATTGAAAAACTATCGTTTGGAAACTTCCAGGCTTATGTATCTTGATCATTGAAATCACAAAAACTGTTAAAAAACAAAAAAATAGGCAGGTTTTAGTGCCCTCAAAAATTCTTAAAATTTGAAAAAAATCCGATAAAAATCGGCCGGTCTAAAAAGATGGACCGAACCGGACTGGTAACCGGCAGACTAAACGATCTGGTTCCAACTATGAGATGACCATCACCTCCTGCGAAACATGAGCATTTCTGAGGAAGATTATTTTTCTCCTGCAGGAGTACTATATAAATTCTTTGATAAGATCACTATCGAAATGAACTGAGCGTCAAAATACATCTGCACTACATTCGCCTTTTATAAAAGAAAAGAATTCATGAGAAAGTGATTCATTATGAATTACTATAAGTGAGAAAAAAGCCAAACAGTGTAAACAAATCCAAAAAAGAGTTTCTTTTGGTCGAAATGCGAACGAGTTAACAACATTATTTTCAAAACATTGAAAAAGTGTCATGTGAATATTTGTGATTGTTTTTGTAATTTCTTTTGATAAATCAATCGGTACAAGGATATCTCCATTGGAGAGAAGAATCACACCGATAGTGTTCTTCTCATTAGCCAGCATTAAATCAACCCCGATCCATAAACTCTTTCTATTCCTGAGTTATGAAATCAATAATGAAGATAGATTGCATACATTATAACTTTTTTATACTTCATGCAATCGGGATACGAATGATGTCAAAGATCAGTATTCATTGAGAATTATGTGAACACTTGTTTTCAGATCTACAACTCATATTGTGACTGAGATTTGAGGGGAGAGGAATAGCTGTGGTCAGTAGTGTATAATAATGAAAATTCTTTTATGTTAAGATTGCTTGTAATATGATTAAAACTGACTGTTATTTTTCTTCTTTGACACATTATAGTTCTAAAGAATTATTCATTTGCAAAGACAAAAATAAATATTTGTTTCATATAAAACAACTGTTTCAAAAGAAGTAAATGAACATTAATTAAAAGACAAAGCTTCTTAACATAATCATCATTGTCTTGATGAATTAAAGAGTAATCGATAATTTAACTGACGTCACCAATCAAAAGTTTTCAAATCTGATATAAAAATTTAATCACGTAATTTTCTTTGAAGATCTATATATTAACACCAATTATCTTTTAATTTCTTACTCACCTTAAACATATTGAAAAACACAAACAAAAAATTTTTTAATGTTTATTAAACTAGTTCGTTTCTATTTTAAAAGACAAATATGTACACTATCATTCAATCGTCTATTTATATATTCAGATTTTATTTCTGTAGAAATTGATGTTTGAATAATTTCTGTTCATGATTAATCAATATATCTACTTTTCCTTGTTATTCCCATATCCATATTTGGATATAATCGGTCCAATATGGATCTTTTGTAATCAAACATTTTGATGGTAAGCGATCTTTTAACCATTCAATAAGTTCATCTTCATTTCGTATTTTTCTATTAAAGGATGCATCATCGTCTTCCATTATGCACAAATATTCAGGGTGTGGGTGTGGAATGTGGATTTGGACGTAGATAAGAAGAGCACCCACACCCGCACACTCAAGAAGCAATTATTCGATTGTAGCACTCAATTAGTTTGTTGTGTTAGGCAAGAGCAGCAATAGAAGTAATCGAACAAGAACGATTGATAAAGAGATTGTCGAAGTTGATTATTTTTAAATAAACATCATCTTTTTCAGATCATTTGTTTTCAACTTTAGGACTTTTTCCAAACGCTTTATTTAGATGAGAGACTTCAACTAAAATCGACAATAACAATAACAGATGAAATTGAATCTGAAATCATCTTACAACACAGCATATCTTTTTTATCTCCTCACATTTCTGATAAAGGAAAACCAATCTTTGAAGAACTTTTTTCTTCTCTTCATCGAATAGGATGATCATTATCGAAACCTGCTGAAGTATTATTATCAAAGTGATTGATTGATCGCTTCACTCTCTGATTAGAAGCAAACAGAAATAAAAAGTTTTGACGACAATTTGAGAATAAATACTTTCTCAAGAGTTCATCTTCTTTCGATATACTCAGATGAAGTTCACTGTCGATCTTCGATATATTTCCACTTCATTTATATTTGAGTCAAGTTGAAAAGAACAGAACATTATTGTTCCTCTGTCTTTATTTCGGTTTGGAATCTATAGATTGTAATCTATATCAGTTGAATAAAGCTTCTAAGAATAACTTTAATTTTCTATGAACAGAAAAAAAATAAAGATTGATAATTTACAATGGTAATGTATTTTGAGTCGGACGATCAAGTTTAACTCTTCTGTATTTAAATAAACGATAAAGTCCTATAGCAATTGATGTAATAGCGAAACAAGACGAAATAGTGGCCACAAAAAGTAATGCACGTGGATGTCCTTCTATTCCGCTATAAAGATTCATTCCATAGATAGCTGTTATAAAAGCTCCAATGCTGAATCCCATTGTAATAATATTGATTCGTATTTCAAGCGCTAGAAGTTCATTTCTGACAGCATCAAGCATAAATCCCGTTGTACTTTCGACATTTTGAACAGAATCTTTCAGATCATAAACTAATCGACAAACTTCAGCGATCTGTTTCGCACAAGATTCGAGTAAAAGTTCAATTTCGCTCAAATCAGATGAATCACTTTGCCGATTTTCAGTCAAATACAATCCGATCATATCTTCGTCATAAGCGAGTAAATCGAGCCAAGCTTGATGTGCAAGATCAGCATTTCGATGATGTTTATCGACATTACTTTTAATAAAGGCCAGTTTACGAAGACTTTCAATACTTATTCGAGCATAACTACTTCGACGTATTTTTTCAAATTCCATGATAATATCTTGAGTTTTCAATTTTAGCCCATATGCTATCGATTCTCCGATGATTTCCATAATTTGTAATTCGAATGGCATTTGAGAAAATGATTTTGTGTTCTCTGTAATGTACCGTTGATTGTAAACTTCATGAATATATCGAACATTTCGATGGTAAGCATGAGTAATCTTTTCCCATTCAGCGACATTCTTGATTCCAAATGGTTCAGAAGGAATGTTTTCATTCGATGGAACGAAGAAAATACTTCGATAGGGTTGAATAATAGTTCGATGGCGTCGAAACGAAAATAGAATAAATTTTCCATGACGAGCACTAATAACAGGAACATTGATACGAAAATCTGTATCGAGCTTTTGCAAATCACGTGGTCCAATATTATATTCACGACAGATTTCAGCTCGATCAAATGGACCATGGTGGACGCGAAGAACACCATCGGGTGTTAAAATATGAATATCACTATTCAGTACACGAGAATCAACAGGAATAATCTCCAATCGGTGTTTTGATCTTCGTAATTCAGTTGATGATTTGGAAAGAATACGACTAGCATCAAACCAACGATGATGTCTTTGTTTAGAATTGAGAAAGAGTGTTTTACAATTTATTGTACAGAGTTGCTTCCGAAGAGTAGATAGAAAGATAGACATTATCGACACACAACTAGACCTTCTTTGCGAGTGATCATCAACACCAAAATGAAGCAGACAATTCAAACGATATCGCTTTTGTCTCCAGCACAGCTTGTCACGTGGAGACAGAACGAAAAAAGATTTATTTTTATTTTCTCTTACTGCATCAAAAGATAAGAGAATGAGAAAGAGAATAACGCCAATTGAAACTGTAGCTTCAGTAGTGAAGCAACGTCTATGTCTATACAGCACGGTACCGTTATATAATCAAATCATTATTTTTCTTTCATTTGAAACTTCTACTTAATTTTTAGGTAAAGAATTAACATTAACAACTCCACTAGATAATAATCCAGCACTTGTTCCATTACATTCGCACGATAAACGTCCAGAATATTTAATTTATGCTGGAATTGTATTCACAGTATTAACCCGCTTTTATTTATATGAATGGAGTAAATATTGATGGTATGAAAAAGCTCCAAAACATTTAGTTAGCTTAGCACATAATGGTGAATTACAAGAACTAAATCAACAAATTGTTATTATTAATCAAATACTTGTTGATGATGTCAATTATGGAATAGATTCAGACGTTATAGATTCTGTATTAAGAACTGTCAATAGTATTAAAATTAAGAATATTAAACATCTAGCAGAATTAATTGATGAAATATCAAATAACGAAGATGATGATTATATTCGATTTGAAACGGAGTCCAAAAAATTTGTAGTAATTTCATGTAAAGAAGCCAAACAATCAGAAGCAAGAATTTTAAAACAAAATTCAATAGCCCAAGCAAGAAATGAAAATTTACGTTAATCTCTCTTGCTGTCGTTTTTTTCTAATCTACTACTTTTCTAGTTCAAAAAACATTAGAATTTTGCACTTCTCTCAAATAGTCTATGTGAATAAAAATTGAACGTTTGTAATAACCTAAACTGGTAGAATATTAAACTTAGTTTGATTTTGAAATTTTATTCTGGAAAATTACTGATGTAAAAGTTTCAAAGAAAAGTTATTTCTACATGTGATTTTATGGATAGTGGATATACCTCAATAGTAAATTTTCATCATAAGAATATGATTGCAAACATAGTGATCTGTAATTAATAGCCATATTTCGACATTAGAGAATGAAAAATCTATTTAATTGTATTTGTATCATCTTATAGAGAACTGAGTTCTCTATCACTCTCTATACATTTTAATGACTATCCAAAGCAGACGTCCTTGTTTAACAATTGTACTATAACCAGGGTCATTTCAAACTCTGTTGTGGAAAAACCAGAAAATAAGTTGAAAATTATTTTTTACATCTCAGATTGGAATAGTGAATGGCATCTTTTACCAATGGAACTATGAAGTGCCTGATGAATCATCAGAAGCCGCATCATAGGAGAAAAACGGATGTAATGGCATCATTCTGTTGTGCCGATTATTTTCTCTCTTTCCGTACTTTTCTTTGCTTTGGTATGGAGGGCACGTACACACTGTTTCTCTTTTCCTTTTTACCCTTCATGATATCATTTACATTTCACTCGTTTATGACTCAGGAATTTTCTATCGCGCTATTCTGACGTTACCATATATCTCGAACTTTCGTTCGTTCTATTGCGGATATATAATTTGAATAATAACGTTCAGAAAACTGAAAAAATAGAACGATGGAAAGCAAAAGTTGGTTGAAAGAAGAAAGCAACGACGATTTCTCTTACGAGTCTGCAGAGAGTACCTTAGAAAGGGAAGATGCTGCAAGTGAAGTGTCGGAGGCTGAAGATGAAATCGATCTGGAAGATATTGCCTTACACGAAGACTATGATCAAAAGAAACTATTTACATCCAAATCTGGAATGAGGGTGTGGATGTCACTTGAGAGAATACTGACACCCACACCCTGTTGTCGAAGTGTGCTTCAGAAATCAACACGAGATGGTCAGATCAAGCTAATATTTTGGATTTAATAATAACTCTTAAAGGCCTTTCTTTTCGGAATATCAAATCGAAAGTCAAAATTTTTTTTCCCGACCATGATATCTGGTATTTTGGCGGACCTTCTCTTAAACATTAACATTCTCTCTTCACACTATTATAGATTTTACTACTGTCAAATGAAATCTTAAAAAATGGTTTTTATTCGATCATAGAAATTAATGAAGATGACAAATGAATATATATACTTCTTGTATGGATGTGATTATGAACATTGATGTACATATGTGTAGATATACATGTAGTTTGAACGTGCAATAAACTTTTTGATTATTCAAGTCAAAGGATATTTTTCTGTTTGTCTAAACTATCAATATAATTCAGTATTATTCAATAGTTAATAAATAAAATTTTATAGAACTATTCTATATTTATTCTTTGAGTAACTAACAATACATAACCTAGAGAAATAATGCTTTTTGTTCTAATATTAATATACTTGTCTAATTTTGTCATATCTTTTTTGTTCAAGAAAAAATATCTAGCATAAAAATGAACTTGACTAATCAACACAAATATTGATTCGAATTCAGTTTGTTTTTCTTATTATTGAACAATGCCAAAAATCTAATTCGATGACTAATAACAAATAAAATTAAACGTTTTGTTGTTGCTCTTCGTGTGATGGATCGCCTTTCGTGGTGGTTGTATCACCATCCATTTCCACTTGATTGTCATTTGTCTTTTTTCGTTGTAATAAAGGAATAGCAAAGAGTACGATACCACTGATAACAGTACAAGTACCAAAAATAAAATACGGCCAAAGAAACGGTCGAGCAAATTTAGCAAAAGCATCTCGCATGCGACCTATAAATAATATATGGTGAAAGAAATGTAACAAAAAACAAAACAAAAGGAAATTTACTAGACTATATAAATACTTACCTACAATTGGTGTTCCAATGGCAGTAGCAATACCAACAAAAAGTAAAAAAACACCGAATGCATCCGATAGTTTATTAATACCAACTATATCAACAAGAACAATTGCTGTTAAAGTAACATAACCACCTGAAAAGAAGCCAAAAGCAGATGCATAACCGATATGCAGAAAAATAGAAGCACCACATAATGGAGCAATCATTGTAGCAACACCAGAAATAATCAATGCTACAATAAAAAGTACAAGTCGATTTACCTATAAAATAAAAATGATTTTATCAAATACTAAATCTTCATATCATAAAATTTTCTTACACATTTTCGATCACCAAAAAAACCAATAATAATACGACCAAAAATATTTGAGATACCAATTGACATAACAATATATGATCGATGATGTATAGCAACATTTCCATCCTTTGCAAGATCATCAGCAAAATTGTAAATGACATTAAAGCCAAGACTTGTAAAAAAATTCGATATAACAAACAATGTAAATGCAGGATTTTTTAATAGACTAAGATCGATTTGTTCGATAATTTGACGAAAAAAAGATTTGTTTGATGATTTCACAATGATGTCAACTGAAAATATTGTTTTAATTATTCTTGAAAAAGAATTCAACAGATGGATTTACCTTCATTGTCATCCGTTTCTGATGTTGATTTTTGTTGACTTTCTTTAAGTATTTTTCGCTCTAGACGTCGTTGTTCACTAGGTTCTTGTGGTAGAGGACGCTAAACAAAGAATTTATCTTTTCATAAATTGACTAGAAGGTTTTTTATTCATTTAAGAAATTTTTTTTTCCGTCTAATTACCATAAGATAGCCACATAGAAGACTAATTATGATAATAAAACATTCAATGAGTAATGCATTCTCATAGTTGATCCATGTCTTTACATTGACAATTTCGTTCATGATATAAGATAGTACACTTGTACCCACACCTGAACCACATACAGCAATACCCATAGCAAATGTACGTTTTTTTTCAAAATAAAATCCGACAGAGACAATAGCTGGCAAATACATCAGTGCAAAACCAAGACCTGAAAATATCAACAATATGAATAATACGTAGAAAACAATTCATATATATCTATTACAATTATTGAGAAAAACTTAAGCAGATTTGTTTTTGTTTTTCAAAGTTTCTTATACAGAAAAAGATACGAAATTTAAGTTCTAAGAAATTTTCGTAATATAAAAAAAAGGAAGTTAATTATCATGAAAATAAAAAATCGTATTCAATTGAAAAATCAATGTCCACAGTTTTCTTAATTGATGAATCAGATAGAGCACGTATATAGTTTGTCAAAAAATTATTCATTCATTCATACGAGTCTGCCCTATCAAAATCTTGTTTCAGCATGTTTTAACAAGAATTTCGAATAGATGTTTGTTTTGCAATACTTCTATCTAAACAGACATCAATCAGTTTCAACTGTAGTCGTGCTAGATATGCGTATAGTTTAGGATATTGAGAAATAGATAGCACAATTTCTAAATCATTCTATCTATCCATTATTATCTTTAAAATTTAATGAATCATCTATTTCTTGGTACTACTGCAGTTTAAGTACAGCGCAGTACTCTCACTCTTTAATGTGCATTGTCAATTAATATACGGAGTGTACTTAATCTGCCGTGGAACCTCATAATATTCTTTCGATATTATTCAGTGAACTTAGGAGTAATCGGGATCAAAAAAATACATTCATATTCAGAATTACGAGGTGTTCTTAAAGATGGGATTTTCACAAGATGAGGTTTTATTGTATCTATGTTTTCCCTCGGTATTATAAACAAAATAATTCAAATATGCTAAATATGTATAAAAAAAGTTATTTGTCCATTTTAGAAAATGTATGCAACTTTAATCAATAGTTATGAATAGTAGAATTTTTCGATTCTATTTATGATTGTCGATGTTAGTGAGTATATATCAGTTTAAACCTGAAAATTCTGACTGATGAGTTTGACTCTTGTTTTTTAAACTAAGAAAAATTATGGATTAGAATTTCCTAGCTTTCCATCGAGACTTTCTGGAAAAAGAGCAATAAAGAGGATTGACCATTAAGAAAAAAAGAAAGAGGATAAAGATAGACTTTGTCTTCATCTGCAAATATTTTGAGAAAGATTCGTAGCGGTAACGAGAAAATATCTGAAATTTGTACAGTCTGTTTTCTGCTATTCCGTTATTGGTAGATGATAAATAATGTCAAAAAACGCAAAATAGTACAAAAAACACAGCAAGAGGATAAAAAAAACATCGTGAAAATGATGAAACGGACAAAAAATTGATATATTTCATTTCCATCAATTAAAATGGAGATTTTCACTGATTTCATATCTTCATTTTGATTGCTAATCAAAGTCATCAAATGAAGATGATTGAAAACCAAAACAACGAAATGAGATTAATGAAAATTTTCATTTGAATCGATGAAAACGAAATAAAACGATTTTTTTATCTGTTTCATCATTAAAAAAATGCCATTTTTTTCATGTTTTTCACACGAAGGTCATATCATTTCTTTTCACTTTTTTCAATAGAAAACTCGAATATTTGGAAAACACTGCAAACTTTCAGCTTATTTCACAAAAATTACACTTTTCAATATCGATTTTCCCTGAAAAAGAGGAGAAAGACGAAGGTTGAAATGCTAGATTAGAATATAAAAGAAATGATTACTGGTATAATAACCATATTACAAGAAACGATTCGTTTTGAGATTCAATACAAGCAACATTTTTTTATTTTAGAGTGTTCTGTTCAGCATGATGATGACGTCGAGAAATTGATGCATTGTGTTTTTATTGGCTTTATTTTAATGAGGAAAAGTTTTATTCCATATTTTCTTCACTATTAGAAAAGCTTTCCTGTTTTTTGTTCTACGTAAGATGTTATTTGTATCAATAATATTAATTTAATAATTTTCTAATCTTTTGTCTATTTAAACAGACTTTGACGTTATTCAAAATCGATACTTTCATATGCAGTAATGATTTCTTTTATATATCGATCTTAATATTTGTCTCAGTTAGAAAGAAAAACATAGCTTCTATCATTCAGAAGTTTAAAAACTTATTCCATTAGAGTAGTTGAAGTGAAGAATGTAATCATTGACAGTTAGAGTCATGAATGAAATCGAAAAATTCTCTGATTAATAATTATCGATTGAAACTGCATACATTTTCGAAAATGGATAAAATTTTCAATCATCAATATTTAGTACGATTAGATCATGAAAACAAATGTATAATATTCTTGAAAAGTACGAAATATAAACTAAGTAAGATATACTAGATAAAAGTACATAATAGAACTTTTTAATCTATTGTGACTTATTACAACAAATAGAACAAGATAAACTCATATAGATAGACGAATCATTATTCGAGCAACTTGATGAAAAGTCTTTGGTCTCTTATAATATCTATATCATCATGTAAATTGTATTCATATCTTTTAAAATAATAAAATTGCATACCTCCAATAAAACCAATTGTTATATAATAAAACCAGACGTTCGCCCATAATCGACTAAGAAAAAATCCAAAAGCAGCAATACAAGTACCTGCTATTGCTACTATACGACATCCATACATATTCGTAAGAACAGTTGCGATTGGTCCTATAAAAATTAGAAATATAATTATCAGAAGAACACAACAATCGAATCAAAATCATAATTAGTTTACCTGCACCAAGAGTAACAGCTGGTAGAATACCGAAAATAGCTGAAACTGAAGCTCGATCAAGTGCAAGTTTTGTACGCATGGGGTCTAAGAATGTTTGACTCATTGAATATGTTATTCTAAATATTTTTAATATGAAATTGATAAAATGAAATAAAAAGAATGATATATCACCTACCCATCCATAATGAAATGAATCAAGAATGATGCCAAGACAACCATCCATCCCCATCCACCATCGGGTACAATTGCTTTTTTACTTGATTTTTTTTTCTTATCATTTTCTTCCATTATTGTTTTTGATTTTTGAATTATTATCTTCTGAAATAAACAATCTTTATAAGAAATATAATAGCTCTAGAAATTATTCATCACTCATGATGAACATTAAAAATAAATGTTTAAATGACTTCTAAAGATGAGTATCGAGAGTGTGTTTCAAACAGTGAGAGATGGTGGTGAATCTTATTCTGACTTTTATATCATCTGTTAAATGAACGACTAGTGTGATTATGATCCTAGTGGTTATCATTCAATAGATACAAAAAAAAAATGTGTAAAAAAAATGAAGTTGCCAATGCTTAAATACAATTGAATAAACCAAAGAAAACATTATCATTTTTTCGCTAAACATGTTATATAATTTTATACATTTGATTTTTTATCTTCTATTAACATTATATGTTTACATATTGAATAAAACATCAAAGAAAAACAATTCAATTTAATTATGATCTATATCAGACGCTTAAAATGAACATAAAAGTAAACCTTTCTAATGAAATATCACTGTTTGAATGATCACAATAAATCATTTCGAACGAAACAATTCAAAATACAAAAGATATCTTCAACTTTTGATTTCCTTACATTCCTATTGTAAAAAAGCAAATCTTAACTTACAATGTACACTTTGAATAAAATTATTATATGTGTGCGAATAAAAGTTACCTACTTGTATCAAACACAAATGAGTCGCTTCGAATGAACGAAAAATATGTTCTCTTCCTTTCATATGAACGTGATCAATAGAATGATGCAATGTTGTCATGTGAACTCAGTGAAGCATGACGAAATGTTATAGAACAAATATAATAAAGAGTGATCAAATGTTCTATAATGTTTCGTATACTCAAAGAGAATTTCTTGTGCAAAGGAAAAGCTTATACGTACTTGCATTGTTGTTATTAAAATAAATGTTAATACATAATGGTGAAACACATTGTCATGATATTCTATTCTTTTTTTCTTATTTGAAAACTATAAATTATATGTCATTGTATATTGTAAATATCAAAATTAGTGGATAATACGTAAATTAGAATTACATTAGATAGCATTCGCTACGAAACAGATTTGTACATGGAATCTATAATGTATATTAGAACTAGAACAGTTGTTCGGTCAATATTTTGCAGTAAGATAACCACCAAATACAGAAAGAAAAATTATAAAAAGCACATTATTCCATTTCGATATAAATTTTTACACTTGATTGTACTAATACATGATTTTCTGAATCTTTCAATTGAATATTGGTTCTTCTCTCATTTTCAAAACTCGTTTATAGTAAATTGTTGTCAATCATTTTCCATTACGATATTTGATAAAATCTGAATTGATTATAATCAAAATAAATTCGAACGATTAAGAAAAAGTTGATTGTTTCGATTGACTGTGATTGAAAATGAGAATTTGGGTGTTGATGTGCACATGGATGAAAGAGGAAAGAGTGTCCACACCCAAGACGATTGTTTGCTGGAAAATGTGACTTATTAAACAAGACTTAAATACATGTTTTTATTTGTATGTCCCAAAAATCACTGTGAAAGGAGAACTATATATAACAAGAATATTTGAAAGTGTGCTATTAGAAAATCAATTGAATTAAATATTATTTAATCACAACCATCTTTTTAATCGTACAATTATTGTTCTCGAGTGCACAAATAAAGGAACAAATCGAATAACAAACAAAATATTATCAAATTTAATTACAATCGTGCCAATTTTTGCCTGACATTCATACGATGTATACCATCAAATGTGATGAATTTTTCCAGTATCTAATATCTTGAGTAGAGTTATAAGAAAGTAATTACTAGTAAAACTATTTTACTACTATGAAAATGAACTTCACTAGATTTAAATCATCAAATATTGTATTTTTGTGGATGTGAATGTGAACAGATGAAAGACACTATTGAGTTATTGAAATGAATCGTAAAGTAAAATAAACACAATATGGTGGAATTTTGACAAGTAAAAATGAACTAGGTCACACACTTCACCAATTCCTGTGTCGATTAAATGTAATCATTGATCTAAAAAAAATTGAGTCATCATAAATGATGTTGAAAATACACGATCATGGAAAGCATATTAATGCAGTTGATTTAACAATAGATGAAAACGATTATCTAGATATTTCTTGTATATTCAAAGATACAATAAACTTCAACATTATCGAATAGTAGTTTCAAAGAATGTTAACTACAAATGAAAACCAACTGTATAATCATATCGATCGTTTAATTCGTATATTGAATCCTTAAAATAATGGTTGGGTATAATAGAATGAAGGTGATAAACAAGATAAAAATAATAATTTTCTACAGCTTACTAGTTTTTGTGGCGTAGTCATCGACCAATGTGATTATTGAATAATTCTTTGATCAAAAAACGGCTCCATGAAAATCATCTTTAGGCAAACATTTGAAAGAATACAACTGAATTCAGCTTATTGCTTCATCAACTTAGCTTTTGATCAGCAAAGTTATATATGTATATTATCGATTACATGAATTATTGCGTATTAAAATTTAATGTTCATTTATTGTCAAGGCAGTGACGAACTTGAGATTTTATTCCTGAGAAGCGATAGTAGATAAAAAAACATCTTTTGAAGTTTATGAGAGTGTAGTATCAACTTGTTTTTGTGAAACTCACATATATTTTTGAAAAAAATAATGACTGAAGGTTTTAAATCGAGATTTTCCGGCGCTCCTTCTCCCTAGATCCACAGACCGTGACGGGCGGGCTTCAGAAGCATATGAAACCACAAGTCAATTTTGATATATGATTCAAGACTGTCTATTAATATGATGTCATTAGGACATATCAACTATTTTGTTTAACTCTGCAGCACTAGATGAAGACTTGTACAAGAGTTAACGCAAAATATACTAAAACAAACAGTTTTTAGTGGATTAGGAAGAACAACTACAACGTGTGTCACATTTTCAATCCCATAGGGTTGCGCTATTTTTTGAATATTACAAAGTTGGGTGAATGAAATTATTTAATAGGACATTAAATATAAATGTGCCGAATTTCAAGAAGATTATGTTTTTTTAAATTATTACAATTCTATCTAATTTATTTTCACGCGTCTGACAATGCATCGTATATTGATCAAAGTCAGGCATTGTGAGTTTTACATTTTAGCCCCGTAAGGAGCTACGCTGAGAAGTTTTTTCAGTGTTTTTTGATGTGAATAACGAACAATTTGTTTGAATATGGATCTCAATTATTTATCAGAAACATTTTTGAAAGATTTCTTCTATTTTAATAGATATTCATATGAAAACAACATGTTTATCTTACTTAATATATAATTCTAATGTGAATGTCGTTGTAATTTAAAAAAAATGAATGATTGATCACGTAAATCTAAATAAGAATGTTCTTTTATTGGATCTGTATTCGCTATGGAATCTATGCTCATCATACATTTGAAATTTGATTGTCGAAAATTGTGTTCAACTTGAGTTATTTTAATCAATTACAATGTAATTGTGAAGAGAGAAAAAAACGAATCAGAAGTCTCTTAATAAATAATTATCGTTTTCATTATCCGAAGAGGAAATATCAATGCACACTTAACTACCCGCAATTCACAAATACGAGTTTTTTTTTCGTTAAATCATCTAGAGAAGGACTACTTTAGTATAAAATCTAAGTATGTGAAAAGCAATAAGTTAGCTACTGTACTTTATACATGCAACTGCTATTCATTATGAGTCTATTACTGATTTTTATATATCTTTTTTGTTTAAAATTTCAATATATTGTCTAATAAGAACATTGTTATCAATATAAAAATTCAATTTTCATTCTTCATCTTTGTGACCGATAAAAGACAATTATTAACAAAAATCAATAGTTCACAATGAAACATTAGAAAACACTAAGATAGTATATATGAATCAGTCAAACAAGCATTTTTACTTGAAAATTTTCAACCAATACGTTTATAATTGTTAATAAAATGAAAATTACATTTGATTTTTCATGAATGCATCCAATTTTTGTTGAACTTCATTAAAAATGTCATCCAGCTCTCCATCTCCATTAATCTAAATCGAATGAAACAATTTAATTTTTTGAAAAAATAGACCAACACTATATAAGAATAACCTCTTCTAATCTATCTAATCTATCATAGGAATCCAAAACAGGTTTTGTTTGTTTATGGAATAGTTTCAAACGTTTTTCCGATTTTTTCTTCATTGCCATTAACTCGATTTACCCTTGGTTCAATGACTATGAGAAAGTTTGATATCGTGGAATGCTCTGACCTTTTCGGCAGCAGATAATGCATTTAACTTAACCCTTTCGAGTCGATGAGTCCCACTGGTGGGACCCGCCATATTTTAACAAGAAAATGACTAGAAAAACACTTTCTTCTGAAGAAGGTTATGGGTAATATATTATCTGCTCTCTCTGCTATTGTTTGAGTTGTTTATTGCATAGCATGATGTTTCTCGTTAAAACAACCAAGACAGTAAAATTTGTCACAATCAGAACAAAAGGTTTTTATTTTCTTTGCTGTCGCATTACTTGCTTCTCTTGATTGTTGTTGTCTGATTTTCTCGTAACAGCCAGCACAGTGTTAATGTCTATCTAATTTACAAGGAAAATTATGACAGAAGCCATATGATCATGCTGCAGTTTCGTGAAAATCTTTTTCGATCTTTACTGCTTGGTACGCCATTTGAGAAGCTGAAACCTGGCCCGAAGCAACAATCAACAAGCCAAACGAAGCGCAAACTCGCTGATCACAAGCTCGAAGATAACGAAGGGTCGGACCGCGATGTCCAAAGACTCTGTACTGACTGCTACGAGAAAATCAGACAACAAAAATCAAGAGAAGCAAGTAATGCGACAGCAAAGAAAATAAAAACGTTTTGTTGTGATTGTGACAAATTTTATTGTCTTGGTTGTTTCAACGAGAAACATCATGCTATGCAATAAATAATTCAAATAATAGCAGAGAGAGCAGATGATACATTACTAGGCGTGCACCGAACCCAAACTTCCCGGGGTTCGATATTTCCGGATTCGGGCAGTCTCGAGATTTAGTCATTCCCGGGTTCGGTGAGGGTATCCTTTGGTTCTCAAGTCCTACTAATCCAAACCTTTCCTTCAATCTTACACAGTTTTAATAGCATATAGATTTGACTAGGGAACTTCTACTAAACGTAAATCAAGGTCGAGGAATTCGAATCGGTAATCAGATTTTCGAAATGTAGTGCTGGATTTTTTTTGACAATTTTTTGTTAAAAAACTCTGATATTTATGAAAAACAGATTTTCGTAGAAACCCTAGGAAAAATATCTGACGTCCTCGAGCTAGATTTCTCATCTGTTCAATCAGTTTCCTTCAAAGAATCGATGTCTTTTTCTGTGAAAACAAGAAAATCCTGAAGTAAGCGTGTAGTCATGGAATTTCAGGGTCCTTGGCAAGATTTAGTCAGGGTTCCAAGCAGATTACTACTTATTTTGAATCAGAAATCGTTTATGAAACTTTTGAATCGTGAAAAGTGTATAGTCGTGAAATTCCAAGATTTTTGCAGAATTCGAAAGAGGATTCAATCAGGATCTGGACTATTTTGTCATTTCATTTGAAATCACAGGTCCGTTCAGAAAACCGCAGTTTTCGCAAGAAATGTAAAGTGAGTGATTATTAGATATTTTGACTAGATATGTACGAATTGAAGATCTTTGCAGACAGGCACCAAGTCTCAACTTCCCGATTTCAGTATTCGAAGGTTCGGTATTCCTGGGTTCAGTAGCTCCCGGGTAACAAGATTCCCTTATTTAGTCAGTCATAGAGTTCAAACGACATTAAGGACTAATAGAGTGTGCACATACATCATTGGTTGATAGAAATTTTATACTATAAAATACTAATCTTTTTAAACTCACTAAGGGTAATCAGCAGTGACAGAATTCATCACAAGCAGAATTTAATAGACGCTTCATGAAAAAACCAGAGATAGCGAAAACATGGTGGTTAACAGATTTCAAATCTGACCCCATAGGAAGTTAGGTCTTGGTGTACCATAGAATAATCCGAAATATTACGGTCTAAAGATCTACTACTGGTTAGCTAGGGTAGACAGAACTAAACCACCCTCAAGTATACCCCTAAAAACTGCGAGAAAAACTCAAAAATTGATCTATCAATTTTTGTGAATTTTTTCTTGAAATTTTTTCACTGTCCAAATCGAGTCATATACCAATCGATAGAGCTTGATTTGCTCTACAAAAATATATATATGGTATATCTCCTTTATCCTAAATAAGAACCAAAAAAGTCAAAATATACTGTGTTAATGTGTTCTTAAATATTTTTCACGTTTCAGTATTGTAACTAAATGTCTTAGTCAGGAGTCAATTGCCAAAAAAACTTTTCATATCATTTTGTAGCCCATTTAATTCTGCATCGAATCTGGTAGTCCCTAGTAGTACCTGGTAGTACCTCCTGACACCTGGTCAATTAGTTGGAACATATTAATAGAATTTGAATTATTTTATAATTCATTTCTTTGAATTACTTTGTAATTCATTTCTGTCATCCAACAGAGATAGTTTGAAGATGAGAATATCTTTAACTTTTCAAAATGGAAAGTACATAAATCAGAAACATTAGCGAGATAATTATCACAAGAAAACTTCCTCTAGACCAGATACATTGACAATTTTTTAAACAAATACTTAATGTTTAGGACCGACACTTTCACGGCACAAAGTATAAGAAAATCTAAATATTTGGTATAAAAGTAAGATCCAACAACTGCAGAATAGATGAATTGTATCTAGGCTAACGGTATGGAGTTTTCTTGTCCGCTCGTACTCTTTCGTTTCATTCATTTAAACATCTCATTGACGCCTTTGTCTTATTCACATGTATGTATAGCACAAAAAAAAATTAGAATAAAAAACGAGTCGACAATTACGATAAATCTCAATGTAGAAACTGGATGACAACTAATTAAATGTAACCATCATGTTTCCTTCAACGCAAAAGAAGCAATATTCTATTATGATTTTGTGTTATGCTGAGACCGAAAACTTTATTTGGTGAAAAAATCAAAAAACCTTTGCTTCGTATTTTTTGTGAAACACGATCTAAAAGGGAGTGTTGAAGTGTTTAGGGGTAGAAATTTGGACCTCCCTCCCCCCTTCCCACAGATCGTGACGGAGAACCTCCAAAGATCATCACAGACCATGACAGAAAACTATCAAAGGCTATCCCAAACTGTGACAAAGAAACTGTAGATTAGAAGCATTAAATAAACGATCAGCTACAAATCTATCATAAAGAAATAGAAGAAAACGTTGTCCATTTCATTCGTAACAATAGGCCCATCGTGTTTCACACTTTTAATCCCGCAAGGGATTGTGCTAACAGCTTTTTCAACGTAGTACAAATATTTTTGAAAAAATAATAAATTATTTAGGGCAATCCAAAAGTAGTGGCCTTGTTATCTTATTTCTCTATAGAAAGCTTGAAGAAATTTTCTTTCTTGATATAGTGATAGAGAAAACGATGCTCTGTTTTTCTGTGCTATTTGATCACTATTCAACTAATATTGTAATAATAAAATTTTAATAAGAACTGTTTTTGTGTAAAACTTCACTAACAGGTGAGGCAGGTTAAATGTTTCAACCACTTAATGCATTGTATTAAAAACCAAAATATACCACAAGATGCAGCGCGAGAAGCTCTACAATTTACAAAAGATCGCTTATTTTATAGTTGCATTTTTTGTTTTCAAAATGAACGAAATTTTGAGGAACCAATTTTAGACCATGCGGAAACGATATTTTTTGGTAGAAGATAAATTCATTTATTCTTATTACATCTTTTTGTTGCCTGATATCTTTTATTTAAAAAAAACAAAATACATCACAAGATGCAGCGTGCAAAGCTTTACAATCTACAAGGTTAAGCTTACTTTAATTATGTACTTCTTGTTTTCAAAAAAAAAACAAAATTCTGTACGACCAATTTTCCCTGACCGGAAAAAGTAATATTTTTCTTATTTCATATATAAAAGAAACTGTCCTTTTGTAAATTGTATAGCTTCCACGCTGCATTTTGTAATATATTTTGTTTTTTAATACAACGTATTAAGTGATTGAAAATTGAAATGCAAAGCATATCAATCTATCTCACCCATTAATGCAGTTTCACACCAAAACAGCTCTTATTAAAATTTTTTTATTATGATATTAGTTGAATAGTGATCAAATAGCACAGAAAAATAGAGCATCGTTTTCTCTATCACTACATCAAGAAAGAAAATTTCTTTAAGCTTTCTATAGAGGAATAAGATAATGGGGCCACTACTTTTGGATTGCTCTAAGTATTTTGGCATTGCTGCCAATGGAAAACTTCTAATACTTCCGGGAAAAAAATCATCAATTACAAAAGGCTGAATTCATAAAAATAAAAATACAATTTTATGTAAATGTCTTGAATAGAAATGTTTGAAACGAATCGTTTTCATTTGCTTCGACTTGTAATACTCGGTAATTTTTACATTGATGCTGCAATTCTAGCCATAAAAACACCATAAATAACTAGACATATAGCTCCAACAACGGTTGTAGATAATAATGTACCAATAATAACTGGTTGTTCACATTTTTTAACAATATCACTTGGTTGTAATATCTGAACCGCTGGCATAGTTGTTGTCGTTGTTGTTGATGTCGTTGATGTTATTGCTATGTAAAAAGAAAATCAATGGATAGATAAAAGAATACACTGTAAAAATGCATCTCACATGTAGTGCTAGTACTCGTTGTTGTTGTTGTTCGAACTGTCGAACTTGTACCAATACCTTATATATATATATTAAACTAATAATGAAAATTAATTAAACAAAGACATTTACCAGTATAAGGTGTAGTCGAGCTTGGAACAGTAATTCCAGTTGTAGTAATAGCTGGATTAGCTGTTGTTGTTGATATAGCTGGTGTTGTTATATTTGGAATAATTGTTGTTGTACTTGATGTTGTCATTCCAGTCAAATTAGAAAAGGCAACTGAATTAAAAATATTAAATGGCCAGAAAGTTGGATCAAGAATTGGTTTTGATTGTGGACCACAAAATTCAGTACCCGTTACAACACCACTATATCATTAAAGAATCTATAGAACATTATGAAATATATTAAGAAATGAACAGACTTGTCAAATAAAATATAATAGCTTTGGCCCTAGTAAAAGAACAAAACAATGAATCATTTCATTAGATGAAACAAACGTTAGATGAATGACTTACAGGTGTCCATGCATAGTTTGTAAAGAAGATCAAAGTAAAATTTGAATAGAAAACATGGGTTGTATCAGTGCTAGCGTCAAGTGCATATACTTGTGTAGCAGTTGAACTTTGATAAAATCGAATATATGCTGCAGTTGATGGACGATTGACTGCTTTAGTACATTCAACACGCCATACATTTTGAGTAGACATAACTGTACCTATAGGAGACTATCAAAGAGACTAATAGTGATAAAGTGTAATCGTTCTAAATAGATCAATATACCATGCTACCATTGACATAACTTGTATAGATTAGTTCAGGTGCAGTAACAGCAACAAGATAAGTGACACATTGTGTATTGCCTTGTTGACCCAAACTATCGATTGGTGTATAACAAACAAGATTTGAACCTTGCAAAAAAAGACGAAAAATTATACAGAAAAAAAAATTCACCTTCCTTATAGAAACAATATATCTGAGGATAGTTAGATTAAGAAAAGAAATCTTTACCCCAAGCAGATGCTGGTGGTGTCCATGTCATTGACATTGTATATTCTAATGGATTGCTAGTTGATTGAGTGATTGTACCACGAGTCATACCTATAGATCGATATTGAAGATGATGAAATTTTTATAAATAAGATGTGAATACCAGGTGGTGATGTAGTGATTACATCTGTAAGCGTTGCACCTGAACAACCAACAGTGAAAATAGCTTGTTCTACTACTATTTGATTAATATCGACACCAACACAAGCACCAGCTGGACGAGCTCCTGTATATGATGGTCCTATTTTCGTTATTAAAATTCAAGATAGACTTTGAGAGAGTATTTGATAAAGGTTTTTTACCAACAATGCAGGGACTGTTCAATATATATACTTCAACAATAAATTGTAAAGGTGTACTCGATCTACATATAGACATAGAATTACGTTTAAGAAAATAGCAATAAGACATACAGTGGCGATGTTTGCCAAGTAAACTCATAATCTTCCATCATCAGACTAACAGCCCAGAAACCAACAGTTGATGCTGTGTAAGTCACTAAAGAAAGAAAAGTGAAGAGAAGAAAATTGTTATTTTTTTTAGATACTCATGCAACTGGATGAGTTGAGTGTTGCTCCAGGAAAAGTATTACAAATTCCAGCGCATTCATCAGCAACAACATTAGTTGGTACTGTAGCAGTGGCACTAGCCCATCGACATTTTACTGTATCACCATCTGTATCAGCAGTAGGTATTAACCATGTGTATGAAAAACCTTGTCGAAGTAATTTAACAGGAACCATAGCCGAAATTGGTGCAGTATTGTAATGTCCATCAGCTCGCATATATGTGCTGAAGAGTAGAAAGAATTTATTGTGGTAGTTTACACTTGAAGTTACTTTTTCGAATATACACAACTAATCGAAATCATAAAAGTGACAGTTTTTAATATTCCTTTTTTTTATTTTCATTTATTTTCTTCCCTACATATAATGATTTATGCTATCTGGACAAGTCCATTCATGTACGATTTATTTCAAACTGAAGTAAGATTTTCATTGTTTCAAATTTTTAATTTCAAGCAAATACATGTTTATTCAATTCAGGTTATTCGAATTAATCAAAACACTCTATTCTTATTTTCTGTACAAGAGAAATATCAATTCGATCCGAAAATAATACTACAATTAAATAGAAGAACTTATGGGGGATATTTTAATAAATCCTTTAAAAATTCTTAGATTTGAAGTTACATTTTTATTGGGCCACAGGAGTGATTTTCCCGGAGTTGCACTAGATAGACTATATGTTGTTGCTATGAAATGAAACATTTTCAAATTCTAAGAACTATTTTGCTGGAACAACGAGAACTCGTTAAATACAAAACAGCAGAAACCGATGATTTAAAGTCAATTTCGATACCGTAAACGGCCATCACTTTATAAAATCATGCTTGTTGTTCTACCAAATTAGTTCTCAGAATTTGAAAATGTTTCTTTGTGTAGAAAAAACATATACTCTATCTAGTACAACTCCAAATAAAATTACTCCATAGTCTAGTAAAAATATGACTTCAAATCCGAGAATTTTTAAAAGCTTTATTAAAATATCCACCATGAGTTCTTCTATTTAATTGTATAATTTTCGAATCGAATTGATATTTCTCTTGTACAGAAAATAAGAATATATTGTTTTGATCAACTCAAATAATCTGAATTGAATAAACATGTATTTACTTGAAGTTGACATTTGAAACGAAAGAAATCTTATTTCAGTTTGAGATGGGCCACACTTAAATGCAAATATATAGACACATCAATAATTACATATAAGAAAAAAGTTAATGAAAATAATAGAAGAAATACTAAAAAAAATCTCTCATATTATAGAACGATACATTAAGGCTCACAATTCTTGTTTTTAAAACATATGAAAAAAAAATATGTTAATTAAATTGTAATACCTTATCTGCGTAGTCACAGCCCATCTACCACCACCATTTTGCAGTGTAATCCAATCACCGCCAGTGAATGTTAAGGCAATCTTAATATTCGGAGACAAGTTCAATATTAATGATCCTTGACCAGCACTCGTATCTTGTGAAACACTAAAATCAGTACATGGTACAGCTGTACTCGGAAAACAACTCAATGAGCCACACTGAGTGCCAAGACAACATATATCACCAGCTCCGACTGTACCGCCACTGTCAATAGTAGTTTGATTACAATAATAATAACCACGACGCCAAGCGTGTCGTTGAGTAAATGATATTGATACTGGATTTTGATTGGGTATTTGTGGACTAACCTATAAAAAAAGACATAGATGAGAAGTTACTATTTAATGAAATAGTTTGTCTTACAGGTTTCCATGTAAATGTACCACCTCGATAGTGGGATGCTTCAATAGCTATACCTAACCATATATACAGGAGATAATGTAATCCTTGCATTTTTGTTCTAAAAAAAAAACGGTTGAATGCACAAGTTTTATCGTGTTATATAACAAACAAAAACGAAATTGAAAAAGAAATATAAGCGTTTAGTTTTCATTTGCAACAATAAAATTAATAGAATACGAGTATGTGCATAACTGTTCTCAAAACATTTTCAAAATGAATAGAGAAATGTTGGTTTTTTTTATGGACAGTAGGCAATTCACATATTATGAATGTTAATGGAATTAAATCTAATAGCAATCGAACATAATGTTCGTTGATAAATTTCAGTTGTTTACTGTCACTTTTGTTTTGATGAAACCTCGAAAAACATAAGTGAAAAAAGAAACAATCTAAAAGAAATACATTGTCTCAAAGTGAAATTGATGAAAATGTTTATATATGGGTAAATCTGTGGGGTTTCTCCCACCGTCACATGTGTCATCTCCGATTAGCCTTCAAATAGCACCATTCGGTAGAAATTTTTGCGCTGATCATTTTGGTGACCAAAAAGTGTAGCATTGACCGTACAATAAGAGAAAAATTCACAAAATACGAAAATACGCATTTCTGATTAATTCTCCAAATTCAAATGTAATCGTTTTCATTATTTTGGCGAATATGAATCTAAATATTTTTTTGTAATCAAAATGTCAACTTCAGATTCGTGTAGAGCATCAAAAATCCTTCAAGATCATTTGCTTTTCCAGATAAATATGAATTATTTTTACTGGAACCTCAATAGCTAGTCTTTGCTGCTAAATACGTAAAGACTGTGAAAATGTTTGCCTACCATTTGATTCA
>CAJNOL010001682.1:15067-34496 GCA_905250125.1 Rotaria sordida
CCCACACCCACACCCACACCCACCCCCACCCCACCCACACCCACACACCCACACCCACCCACACCCACACCCACACCCACACCCAAATTGATAAATATCTCCATAACGAGACTTGAATTCTGCGAAGACTGCAGGTGGAGATTTACCATGCAGCAACATACCCGATTGAATTAGATTTCCGAAGAGAAAATGTGGTGATAGACCCGGTATAGGACCACGAAGAGTAAAATATTTAAGTTTGACATATACGAGTAGTAAAAGAATAACACTTATGGTTAGTAAGAGAAGCATGGCATGTGACTCGTCAATATCTAAATGTCAAGTGTTATTCAGAACCATTATCATAAAATATTATAGAGAGTCGTGGCATAAAAAAGTGATGAAATAAAAAAAATTTCGAAGCCAGCATTACATGCTTGTTGTTGATTTATCACTTTACAACGGAATGTCAACATTCATCCACATCTCTCATATTTGCATTATTGTATGGTCCGAAGCACTTTAAATTAACTTCAACACAGTGCTCGAAGAAGCAAAGTTTTTATCTGCATCCCTATCCACCTAAAGATTTAAGTATTGTGTCGTATGCAATATAAGGAAATCGTCAATGGACTGTGGCTAATTTAAATACCAAAAGAAAAGTTCATCATTGGGATCGATTTCATATCTATCTTAAACATGACTAGCATGCAGATCTTATTGACATTAGGTGTGTGATTTAATAAGCTTTTTTTTTTACTTTTGGCATCGATGTAATAGATTACTTACTGCAACGAAATGAAATAAGTTCAGTATATCGAGAAAATTTTCCGTGTTGAAATATACTAGATTAAGTTTGGTTTTATTTATATAACACTATTTACTTGCTTGGTCGAATGAGTTGTTTTTACCTATGTAGCATGGCAAATTTATACGTTTCTTATTCTTTGTTAATTTGTTTGATTTTTTTTCCTATTTTTATTTTTTTGCTATACATTCTATCGCGAATGTATTTACAGAAGATGCACATGAAACGATATACCTGAGTGATTTGTGCACAGGCAATCTTGTACAACACATAATATTAATACGTATTTATATCTCAAATGCTATCGAAATACAAAATTATACTCATGGATATATGTATATAATACAATGCAGACTTGTCAATCGAATCTAAATCCTAGATTATAATATAATATGTTTCTAAATATAGTAATCAAATTAAAATAAGAAAAAGAACTAAAGTGATAGAAGCTATCACCCGATGAAAAATATTCATGAGAAAATCACGATTATTTTTGATTATCGATGTCAAAATCTCATTGTTTTGGATGAATCTCCCATTTTTCGCAGAAAATCCAATTCACATTTATAAATCAATTGAAAAAATAATCTACTTCACCGATTATTCTTGATTATCTCGTCTGTAATTCGATTTTCGTCGATAATCGATTTTAATCTTTTTAATCGATTAAAATCTTAAACAATAAAAATCCAATTCAGGGATTTTCATTTGATTATCAACGATTATCAAGGTTGTAATTTGATTTTACTCGTTTATCGACCCTAATCTATTCAATCGATTACCAAGATGTTGGAGAACGCAGCTTCTCAAAAGAGATACTTTTTAATTAAACATTTCGCTATTTAAAGAAAGCTTTGGCTATTTAAAATGGGAAAATTTCAACGCGTCACGATTTTTGTTTTCTGGCTTTCGTAACGGATTGACAGTGCGAAAACCCGTAACAAATTTTACAGGGTGATCGTATCGGGTGTTTTGATATGTATCATTACAGAGCTTTCGTAACGAAAAGCATGTAATTTCTGCAAACTAAGTCCAGCTATCGTCCTAATCCTCACTATGAAATCCCTATTGTTTCGTTGCAAAAGCTCTGCAACTTGTTACGAACTTCCTGTATTAATTGTTACGATCGCCCTGTAAATTTCGTTACGACATCCCTGTATTTTTGGATATTCCTATTTTTGGTGTTACGAAAGGTCTGATTTTTGCTGTTTGTTCAACTCGTCACGTGACGAGTTGAAACTTTCTCTTTAAAATTCTCAAAAGAGATACTTTTTAATGCAACTTAGCTATTTAAAACGGTCTTAGCTATTTAAAAGCTTTGATATTGGTTTTTTCGTACTTGTCTAGCAATTTTAACAAAACAGCAATGACACTGAATTATTTAAATAGATGTGTAGCTCTTTGTTTTGCATTCTGATTTTTTTCATCTATTGCTGTGCTAAACTTCATCTAACAGAGTACAAAAAAGACTAAATTAAAAGAAATTATTCCAGATGTTTAAGAAAGTAACAGAACATGACCGATTGTTAGATTTTTTCATCATCTATCGATTAAGTAATATTGTGTTGGAATAATATTCGTCACAGTTACACAAGGTTGTGTCATACTATAGTCAAAAATATTTAATTCCTATTTGAATATCTGTTGTTAATACAAAATATTCGTATATAATGTTTTAAAATCAATCATCATTTATTTGAATATTTGTAAATCTCTTATAAACAATATTCCAGCCAAAAAACTGAATCTAGACCGCAGAATAACGAATAAGCAAGATTTTACATGCATATTCTACGCATGATTATTTGTTGATTATGTTAATAATTATACAGTTAATAATATCTCAATCTATAAAATGATCACGTTCATTCGTTCACGTTTTTCTATGCTCCAAAAAATCAATAGTTTGAAATAAATTGCTGATAAGTTTTAAATATCTATAAAGATTTTTGACAGTACGGATAACAGCAAATTTCAATATCTGATTACTTCAAAAGACTTCTATTGCGTTCACCAACATGGACGTCTAATTTTCTAGACACTTCTGAGCCTTCAACAAATTCACATGACTTGATGAGGTATATCAGTACTTCACAAATTTTCACATTTTAAATCGTTGCTCTTTTTTCTACAGAATTTTGAATCACAATTGTAGAATCATATAGATATTTAGAAAAATCGGGCATACATAACTTGATGATGACATTTTGTAAATAACTCACAACCATCTCGCAATCCCTGCTCTGAAGAATCAGTAAGATAGGATGAATATTTGAGGAGAATATCTATTAGTGCCGATAATGAAGTATTCTTTTTGGTGGTTATAGGAATAAACATATGATTGTCAGTATGTTGTTTATTGTTTGAAATCGCGAAGTATGATTTAGTTTTTTTCCTTTCTATGGCAAGTTTAAATAGCTGCAAAATCTTTAGATAGCTATGATAGAATTCAATAGCCAAGTGAAAGATTAAATAGCTACGAGATCTTAGATAGCTATGATAAGATTAAATAGCTATGAAAATCATAAAATAGCTGTGGCAAGTTCAAATAGCTACAAGATCTTTAGATAAGGGATGTAGGTGTGGGTGTGGGTGTGGGTGTGGGTGTGGGTGTGGGTGTGAGGTGTGGGTGTCGATGGAAGCAGATCACACATCCCACACCCACACGCACACCATCCCCATCCACACCTACACCACCCACACCCAGACGCTGTTTATCCGAGAAAATATGACATTCGTAAGAAGAATGAAATAATTTTTTTGGGTTCATTTGAAGAATAAACGAAAAACTAATGTGACAAAATACATATTTTCTATTTCCAAATCAATTGCTTTAGTAATTAAGGAAGTATAATATCTCTCGTTATACACAATACTATTGATTGATTATAAATGTTACTTGTAAACATCTGACATTTTGATTATTGAAAAAATATTTTTTATATTGTAGTAAAATTATTTAATTCAACGACATCTACCTGTCGGTTTATGCGATACGATCTTTCTTTTTCTTTTCTTTCACACGTCATTGCACAACTTGAAATGAAACTCTATTTAAATATTAAGCACTAGCAAAAAGAAAATGCGGTCCGAAGATTGATGGTTATCTCGTTGCAAGAAAAAACCCCATCAGTCATCCCATGACCGTTTTTTTTAATCTTTATATTAAGTTCTGAACCAAAAGAGATGTTGCCTCATTCTACAAGACTTTCTCTTAAAAACTTAAAAGTATCATAAAAATAAGAAAAAGATGATGTTCTTCGAAACCACCCAAGGACAATGTCACGTTATTTTTCCTCCTCATAAGTAATGACGAAATGCACCATTTACAGAACGAAAAGAAATAAAATTTTATCACACATAATTATTTTAATGTTTTTTCTTCTGACATGAATTATGTTGATGGTAAGATACCGGCAGAGATATAGCAGTGATTCATTTTAAAGAGTATCTTGTTTTCGATGGGTAGTCATGAATGACTCCTGGATGGATTCGAAAAATACTTCAACAATGATGATAATAATGCATGATTACATGTTATTCAGCAGAACGGTTGAGAATTGCAATTTATGAACAAAAACAAACCATCAATCTTCCGGTTAGGGGTCGGATGCGTTAACCATTGCGCCACAAGAGCCCTACCATAGACAGTAATTTGAAAAAGCTTTTTTTCGAAGGTTGTGAGCGTACGTTAAAGCAAGGACTACATCTATATTTATTCATAGTAAAATCTACACGCACATCTTTCGTGAATATTTTTTATTCAAAACGTTGAAATCCAATCACAAGGATAAAAGAATATACATTGGGGTATATTTATTATTACGTAGTATTTTAAAAATCACCTGATCACGATTTCTGGTTAGTTTTAACTGTTTTGTCAAAACGTGAGTTTGACAATCCATCTTCAATAGGATTCTATTAAATTAGGATATAAAATCATACGTCAATTTTTGTTTGAAAGTTAAGATTTGAAACTAGCAATTCTCGTGTTCTTTTACCAAAAAAAATTTTAGATGAAAAGGAAAAAAAGCATTTGACTTCTATTAAAAATTCGTAAAATCTATACAATGTTTTAGTTTTATTGAATAGAATTTTTTCTATGTCACATATTTCAAAATTAAAGGAGAAGCAAATTAGAAAAGAAACTCATTTGTTCTAAGGAACTCTATACGATAAAAACTGAATATTGATTTTTTTTCAGTTACGGTTATTCAATACCGTTGGAGACTTAAAAAAGGGGTGTTATATATAGATAAGCTTTGCAGTGAGACTGCTTTTCTGATTTTTTTAGATACATGCCTCAATTTTCTTACTTTGAACTAGTATTTCATGATAATTTTCTATAAGATTGCATCTGCATGATTATGAGGTTCTCATTTATGAACTGATAAGTTTCTATTTTCACGAAACTCGAATGCAATGATAATAAGAGAACTTTCGATATCTTGAGAAATAAGTGCAAGAAACTGGTTTTAATATAAAAAGAATGTCGAACTTATAAGTATAGTTCAGATTCGAATTCACTTAAAAAAGTGCATTCGTACTAGAAAATTTTGTAAAAACAAAATTGAATTTTTGAACTCTGCAACAGTATTCTTTAGCTTGTATTATCTATCATTTAATAATGCAAACTAATTTCGCTTTCTTAGGCATTGTAAAATACTACGCCCTCTATAAAAATGGGAAAGAACAAAAAAAAAGGAATAAGCAGAAATTTACAGATTCTATCCTAAAAAGCGAGACTCGTTAGTTTTATTTATTTTCTAGCAAAATGATATGCATTAGAACGAAATCGAATCGCTGTGAAGAATCAATTGCTTAAAAGAATTTTTGTATATTTGTTTTGAATTAATCTAGTTAGTCTTTTGATAATTTCATGTCTTGATAAACAATATGATTTGCTTTTTCACACTGAATTCTGCTTTAATCTCGAGGTTTCAAACATCGTATAAGATCGAGTGGGAAACATCTTAATCCATTCAAACAATTCATATCTTTCATTTTGAATGCTATCTTAGTCATTTTAAAGGAAAATGAGTTTATTGAATAGAATCGAACAATTTCGTCGGAACGATATTCATATTCGAATGCCTCAATTAAATGTAACTTATTGAAGTGATATTAATAATATTGACAACAAGAATCGATTATTTTATGTTTCACTATTCGCACATATATTGATTACAGAATAATAGTATGAAAATGTTAAAACCAAAACTAATTCATCGTCTAATTCAATTTATTCTTGAGTTAATGAACGCAAATTTTCTAGTTTCGTATAGATTACCAATGAATTTCAAGTGCTCAAAGGAAACCTTAGTTTTTTGGTTTTTATGGAAATCGAATATTATGAATGAATCAATTCGTGAAAATGTATTGATTTGAAACAATATTTTTTTAAAGACATTTCTACTTGACATAATCAAGAAGATTCTGTCTTTATCAAGTGGTTGAGTATAATTTATGCAAGGTTCGATTTCGTTATAATATTCGATATGATCATTTATTTGACGAATTCGTTCGTAAATGTTCTTCTATTTATAAATTATCAGTAAACGCAAAAACTGCTTATCTTGAACGAAAGTATACTAACATTAACTAAACTGAAGTAGATCGATCGATTGACTTTTGATTATCAATATTGTTACAATGATATTCAGAGGATTCACGATTATTTGTTTTTACTTGAGTAACATTATTATTTGTGTTCTTGATCAATAGCATCGATTTTGCAAAGGTACTCGAAAAATTTGAGAAACAAATATTATTAAATAATAATGGCTAATGAATTCAATTTTATTCTCTATTTTCTGTAAAACATGTCTAAATCTATTGTTGAGATAATCATGAGCGCTAATTTTTGTAAGAACTATTTGATAAACCACCCCATGTAATTGTTTATTTTTATTTAATTAATAGTTTTTGATTTCTTTTATATAGATAAGAAAATCGCATACAAAAAAATAAAACTGAATCGATTGAACATGTTTAAAATCAATAAAAAGGATATGAGTGTAGGTAAGAACCACTCTTCATTTATTCACATCCACACTCGCATCGTCACATTCTATAGAACAAAAGAGCGTCTTTTTCTCTATCAATATATAGAAAAAGAAAATTATTTCATTCTTCCTGTATGAAAATGAGCTATTGATGATACTACCTTTGGAATACCGTAAGTATGGAAAGATTTTCGACATCGTTCTTTATCTTTTATACCCTTAGATAATGTCATCAAGACAACTTTTTTCAGGATGATTGAAAAATCTTTGACAAATGTTTTTACTGTATAAAGTTTATATTTAATCTACTTAAAAACATATTCAGTCAAATGTTATTGTGACACCTATGCGTTTTGGTAAGAGTGTATCCCCATGTTTGTATCCGCCCGCATTAACATCTGGTCCACCATCACCAAATGTCACATGTTGCATGAGTCGTGCACAAATAGCTTTAAGTTCGAGTCGAGCTAAGTCTTGACCCATACATTGACGATGACCACCTCCGAATACTATCCATGCTGCTTTATTGCGAATTGTATTATCTTCATTTTGAAATCGTTCAGGATAGAATTGATCAGGATCGATTGGTCCCGACCAATAGCGTACATCTCGAGCTATGTTATATAATGAAATAAGCACATGGTCGCCTTTGTTCAATAAAAAGTCACTCGATGGTAATCGATCATCGACTTGAAGTGTTCGTAGAGTACCAATTACAGGTGGTGCAAAACGAAGCACCTCACGAAGAACACAATCCAAGTAGCCGAGTGAGTTGAGTTGTTCGATCGAGAGACGTTGATGATGATATTCAGCTAATTCTGTTTTAAGTTTACTTTGTACTAAAGGATATTTACTCATGAGATGGATGAACCAGGCAAGAGCTGTCGATGTCGTTGAATAGCCTGCTGCAAGAAATGAACACATTTCATTCATTACCTCAGTTCTGGAAAGACCTAAATTCATGAAATGAATATGTTCGTATCAAAATCAACTTAAATCAATGTGATCATGTACCTTTCCTATCTTCTTCAGATTTTGTGGCTTCGAGCATTTCGTCCTGTTGCAATGAAGTGACCAATGAAGCAATCAAACATGTTCGTTTACGTTCACTTCTCGTTGTTGGATTTTCGACTAATTCTTGATCGATCATTCTTTGTAAATACTGATTAATAATTGCTTGCGATCGACGATATTTTTGATTCAATAATAAGTAAATACGACCAATGACTGTTGGTAATTGCATAAGATCCACTGCTGTATTATGAAATGTATGCAATGCACGACAGAGTTCATTCTCACTACTGTGATTTTCATCGTCGAGTGTTTCTAGATCATAGTCAAATGCAATATAACCAAAAATGGCAAGTAAAAGTTGTTGACATTGTTCAATCATATTCAAGTGAACTTGTGTTGGGTCATTGTTATAGGTACGCCATCGATCTAATAATTTGTCCGTACAATCAATAGCTGTGTCTAAATGTATGTTAATTTTGTTGCCACGAAATAATGGACCGACAATACTTGCGTGCCGTTTGTATTTAGCTCCTATTTTATTTTCAACAATAAAACAACTATGTATTTATCAAACTCGTGGATGAGAGAGAATTTTTTCTACTATTCTCTTCTAACCTTTTAAAGCAATAATTCCATTTGGATTGACTAAACCAAATTTTTCTGCAAAAATATCTCCTTGATCGTATACATGTCGATGAGCAAAGATATGTTGCACATCTTCGAGTCCACTGACGACTATGATACGTGTAGAACCAAGCCAAAACTGATAGATATCGCCAAATTTAGCTTTCAACTGTAAAAATACAATATTCAAAGATACATTTTGTCCAAGGATTCCTGTTTGTAACAAATTGCCAAAGAGAAATTGCGGTGCCAAACCGGGTATTGAACCCCGCAAAGTGAAGTAGACATGTTTGATGTAGTAGCATAGCACTAGAATGATTATAACGAGAGTTAGCAGTAGCATGAATGATAAAGCAGACTAGTATATATAAAACAACCAAATGATATTACTGCGTTTGTCTCACATACTGTTCTGCCTGTCGAGAAGAACAGAAAAAAAATCTATCTCCTACTCGCTGAGATAAACCGAGGGTAAAATGTTATCTCTCTTTCTATGGATATAATGACTCAATCGATAGAACAGAAAATAAGAAAAAAATGTAATGCTTTATTCAAGGTTTTATGTGTATCCTCGCAGATGTTTACGATGATTCTTCTCTTTCTACTCTGTCTGCATACTTTGTTGACTGTTTATTTACTCTCTCAACATCCCTACAAATGTAAATCGATACACAGCGTATGATATTGGTGGCATAAAGAATAACGCTTTGCTTTAATTATGTAGCTTTTCACTGAAATATCTGTATTTCTTGCTTTTATCATCTAAACACGTTGGAATTTTACACTTATAAGCAGAATAAAAAAGAAATGGCTCATAAATGATGATTAGAGACGGAGCGAGAATATTATACCAAACATAACTACAAGTGCTAGAATTCTGAATGTTTGGATAGACGACGGATGTAGATGTAGCTCATAGCTTGTATCGGACCGGCAAACCAATATGGAATCAACCGATCTTCGTTGGTTTTTTTTTGAATATTTTAGTGGCGGTGAAGTTGAACTTATTTTGTTCATTTTTAAGGGCTTCTCGAATTTCAATGATCAGAAAATATGAGCCTAGAAGTTTCTCATAGACTGAAATTCAATCGTTGTCAAAATTTTAGCTTTGAATAGTAGCCAACACTTTCTTATCCGACGCTGGCAGCCTCGTATCGTGCCAATTAATTTATTATGCCTATGAAAAGTTAGTCACATGCTTTAAGTTCAATCTGTTAAAATTAAAGGCCTTTCACATCTAAATTTACTTACTTCTGTGAACTAATTTGAACTAAGTCTCATGGAACTAAAATATTAGCATCATGCAACTATGTTGATATTTAGATATTAACAAGTCTCATATAGGGAGTTTGATATAAAAATTGTGCGCTTGAGCTCACTTTATCTTGCCAATATGTATGTGGGTATAGGTTTTCTCGTGATTGACAATCAGATCCATATCCAACCCATATCTATACTCTAACTTATTTAAAATATTTTACATGGATAATATGTTCGCTATTAATCAAAGAATCGCAATATGATTCATTGTTTTTTCTTTGATAGAAGTCTATTTATAAATATGAATAGTCTGTGCATTGCATTGCAAATTAATATAAAAGTGTCAATTGACTGTTTTCTAGATCAGATTCTGAACAAGCAAAATGAAATCTATTCACATCTTAGTGTGTCTCAATCATCATCATGTGCATAGCCGTTATATTCAAGAACATTTCATTCAATTAAAAAGAGAGAAAGTAGAATGTGAGCGTGGGTGCCAGTATTCTCTCAAGTGACACTCATATCCCACTATCATTTTCCTTAATGTCTTAGAGGTAGTTCAATATTCATTAGAAAATTGTTTAATCATTGAGATATCTTTCTTCTCAAATTTTTTTAAAATAAGATTGATAACTCATTTGATATACATGAAAAAAATGTATCGATGGATTGAAGAGCTTTTATAGCATTTCATATCATCACTCATACTCTTCTTTTGTTTCAATGAATAAGTCTGATAAGAAAAATAATGATTCATTATAAGTTGATATTCATTTAGCGATATTAACAAATTGAAGAATATACTCATGTAAAAGCATTTTAACTATGATTAAGATTGGTAGTCGTTGTATGAGCATATCAATAACAAAACCATCTTATTTCTAATTTTCTTACTTGTTTTCATAGTGAAACCATACTTGAGCAACAATTGCCTATCATCAAGAAAAATTTCAAGAAAAATTAAAATTGTATGGATATTCCCTTACAGACATAAGAGAAAACAGCAATACTATTCATTTGTCATCATAAAAAAGAGTACATGAAGGTTTTCCTTTCCCAATAAATAAGATTCGTTGAGAAAAAATGATCGAGTTTAGATATGAAGATAAGGCACTTATTTTCACTTACGTCTACATCTACACCTACCTTTCTTTAACATGTGTAAATTTGCAAGAATCATTGATGTGAAACAAGTCTTTTGAACTTCCTTTTTACAATCGATTAAATTCCTGTACTCAATGAGGATGTAAGTGTGGGTGTAGACTTTCTCTTCTTCCACATTCACATCCTCAACAGTTCCGTGGCGACTTCAATCAACATATGTTTCATTCTCGCACTATATTCATATATAGTGTTTACCTTGCATAATAAAAACAAAACCCTAATGTTGGCCTTCTTATCAATGTCTTGCTGCTCTGTTTCGTCCATTTGTTGTGGTCTCCTGTCAAATTTCTATTTAAGTTTTTTCTCCTTGCCTTTATTCTGATAGTCACAATAAAATGGAGAGAAAGCAACTTTGAAGAGATCTCGAATGCATCTAAGAAGCACATACATGAACCTTTCGTGCAAAGTGGGATGGGTGTGTAAGTGCTTTCCTCAAGCATAAACGCCCACACCTCACCCGTGCAATTACAAGTGAAAAATACGACGATGCATAATTTCTTTCTTTACTGTTGATTCTAATAATAGAAGGCAAACAAAGTATTTTTATTTGAGTTAATGACACTTTAATAGACGAGGGTAATGGTTTGAAATCAGAAGACTTAAAGTATCTCTCTCTTAGTGTTTGTTACTATGCAAATATACTCCTTTTTTTTGTACGCTTTGTTTGTTATAGAAATTAACTTTTTCGTATGATGTCTCAATCATTACACTTCAAGTTAGAAATTTCTACGGAATAATATGGTAATGGATGGTAAAGTTGAAGAAGTATGGAAGAACAAGAAAAAGAAAGAGATGAAAATGAAATAAAAACATAAAGTTGCAAGCTACTTGTCGTAAACTAGCGTTTCATTTTGAAGGAGAATTGAAACGAAAATTGATGGGCAATATATTCAAAAAAAGCACTATACTAAAAAATCGGGCATGTCATTACGAAGTTACAAAACAACAAGGATTGTAATTATGTTAAATGCATGCATTCATTTGTGCAAAGCTATACACTTTTTGTTTTAGAAAAGTCGATGACATAACATTATCGAATAATCATTCATATCCAATATCATACATTGGTAAAACTAATAACTCTCTCCCCTCGAAAAATAATGGTCAATCAGAGCAACATCATTCTGACGTATTTTCGTCGTAAATATATGTTATATATTATATTATTATACAAAGTATTTGTGTTTTTCTCGTAGATTCGCACTTGGTGATGATCAAGATCGACCTCCGTTATATAAAGAACAGTATATTTATTCCTCTCATCAGCTTCCTGTATCGAACTCGCAAAGTGTGTTACCGACAACAGAGAAAGCGCAATCGTCAACTTTCTTATTCAAAACTATATCGATCAGAGGATAGTAAGTTTTACACATATGAAAACATTATTTATTCAAACATTTCTATGTTTCATTCAAGTGAAACAAACATATGGGTATTGTTTTTGATAATTATTGCCTCGATCATTATTCTCCTAGTGGCCATTGTGGTACCAGTCATTCTGGTTATACGAAACAAAGATTCATCACAACCTAGTAAGAATTGATTCTAATGCAAAAAATACCTAATATGATTCGTCACTTGCTCACCAAAAGATACACAACTGTATTCAGGTCATTCAGCTGATTGTGAATACTAGTTGTCAAGTCACAAAAGTGAGTTTTTAACGTATACCAGACTGTCTACGTGTTTTATGGTAAGAAAATATTTCCGACATGTAACGTAAATGATGATGAGCTACTAGAATTTGTATTTCTTGAGGATTTGTTAACTATGATCAAATATTAGCTTAGCAACACTGACATTCATATCTACATCCTCATCCTCATCTTCACCCGCACCTTATATGTATAAAGCAATCAAGAGAGGATTTACCTCAAAATAAACTTATTGAAGAGTCTCAATCAATTCGAGTAAGATAAGCTACAGTAACTGTTACACTCACACACACTTACACCCAGCCCACATCTTGCAGGTATGATTCACACCCTTGCCCACATAGAGATCCACTCGCATTCTCAAGATATGTTCTGAAACATTTAGAAGTCTTCTCTTTTTTTTGGCTTGGCTTAATTTCATTTTCTTTGCAGTTGAAAATGGCTAGAAGCCTTCAACTACTGGCACTCCACCAACTTACACTCTAATTACGAGCCAACATGTTCTCTGGACAGGTAGTTTCATAGTCGCTAATTCTAGCTGTGATCAATCGCGATGTTGCTGTTTTATAAACAATATTGTTCTAACGCAACCGATGTCTACCACTTTAAGCATCTCGTGTATAATCGATGGAAATTGTAGTACGACACAATGTCTGTTAGAGAACATGGAGTATCCGATCGGTTACTCTAAATTGGTGACAGTAGATAAAATACCGTATATGTTCGAACTGAGTGCTGACAGCAATACTCTTGTGCTAAGAAATCTGTTAAACTCTGCATGTAGTGTAACGACCACTCGACTAGGTTTTGGTACATCCTCACAAACATCCACACTTGCACTTACAACTGCATCCACATTTGCACTAACTTCTACATCAACCAGCATAGTCGCAACCGTACCAATAGCGACATCAACGATCAATCAACTGGCCCCGTGGCCGGGCACTTTCATCACTCGTTCCAGTTGCAACCAAATTTTTTGCTGCTGTCCAACTGGTCAAGTTTTTATAACACAAACTTCACCCAGCACTCTGGGGATCACATTCACATTAAAAGGTTTGTTGTGCGCTACATACGCAGGTTCACAAACAGTTACTGTACCTTATCCATCTCAGTACAGCATATCGCTGACACTCTTAATTTATTCTTACAATATTGAATTGAGCTCAAACGGTAACACGATAACACTTACAAATACGAACATGCGTGCGTGCGACGAAACAGCCACTCGAAGTGGCACTGATCGTTAACTGGAACAAATCAAAACCCATCCGTGATGGTTGTTCTTCGTTCTGCATTCCTCGGCGTATTTGTAATCAATGTATTCCTTCACATGTTGCCTGTTTGCTTCTAAATTAACCTCGCACTTTTGAAATTATTCATTAAATTAACATAATCTTCGCTTCATTTGAACACAGTCTAATTTCATCAGAGGGCGAGGATATGGGTAGGTATATGATCGATGTGATAGATCTCGCTTTTTATTCTACCCATACCTATATCCACACCCTTTTGTCTGACATCGACGACTAACCATTACAATGTGACGAAGACTCTTATACTTTTTGAAAGGATGAGGAGAGAACATATCAAGTTAAAAGAATGGTGAGCTCAAGTTTTAGTGGCTGCGCTATCTTTCTCTCCCTATTACAGACCTTAGTAACCATGCACAAAAGTCTTCAGATTGATTTGCTAACAAAAAACTCGAATTGAATAGTCTGCAAAATATCGAAGTGATGAAATCGGGCGCTTTCTAACGAAAAAGACAAGAAGTAAATGATGAATGCTCACTCTTGACATCGATTATTAGTAAAAATAACTACAGTCGACAAAAAATTTTTCAGTTTCCAGATGATGTATTAGGATAGTACCCATGTCCTCGAAATCGCTAAAAAATCGACGATTTTATCGCGGCTTATTAGGGTGATTAATCGTGAGAGCTTATCACGATATAATTGTTCAAACTGCGCTTTTTACCGATACTTTTTCCGATTTTTAACAACAATCGCGATTAATATATAATATCCTTATCGGCATTGACCACTTAGCATAGACTTCATGAAACTTTTTATAGGTTAATACTATCGTTTTATACAAAATACATCCAGCTACTTTATTAAGATAATTATTTTCAACAATACAACAAATCTATGGATGTCACATAAAGAATTCCAAAAAATAACACACAATAACTTCATATACAGTAAAAAATAACATATTTTTTTACGAAACAAAGAGTGAGAGTCATAAATAAGTTTTTTTGTTCTTTATTGTCTTTAATAACCATTATTACAATCTAATTTTCACATAAAACAATATTGAACGTATATTGTTCTATCGATATAATTCATACTAGATCTTCTGTTGTTCTGTACCGTTGACTTCCGACATCACTGAAGTTGACATGGGTTGATTGGTGAAATCTATAGAAATGATTAAAGTGGTGAAGTATATATAAGAAACGATGATACATTACTTGTATTTGTAGATGTTTTTAACTTTTTTTGTTGATTGCGACGTTTACTTAAAATAGAATCGTGTACTGGAGGCCAAACAAAAGACATTTCATTCGCAGAATAATCGAATTTTCGTTTCACAGCGGCTAAAATAAGTGGAAGAAGGTATTGTCTATTATGGATCGTTATTGTACTTATACTTACTATAGATAGATTTTATACGTGGATCTTCATCAGCTTTCTTTACATTGATATTTTGAAAATCTTGTATATCTGTAAACAAAACATCTATTAACTTCAAAGCATATTTGATTGTATTTTGTTTATTGCCTGGTACAGACAATAGTTCTACGACAGAACCATCATCTCTGACAAATGTCTAAAAGGAAAGGACAAATGAATAATCAAATTACTTTTACCTCAAATGAAAAGATAAAAAAAATTATTATCAATAGAACATACTACATCCTGATTACCAGATTGTTCACCATCGGTTTCAACACTTCTATTGTCATTCTCGAGAGTAATTGGTATCTAAATGAAAACAGTACTTGAAATCTACTAAATATGTTTACATGTTCTCTTTCTACCCTGTGTTTAGCCAAACTTTTGAGCAATTTTTTTTTGGTTATTACATAATGTATTTAAAAATTTTTCTAGACGATCTAAATTTATTGTTGTTTGCTGTTGATGTTTTTGTAATTTCAATACGTTTGAATTGATTTGTTTTACATAATCGAATATTTGTTGTGTATTAAAAAGACGATTACCGAAACAGTAGACGGTGTTTTATACGATCGTTCTCGTCGCTTTGCGGAATGGTGTAATCTGCTTGGATCAGAATGGTATAGCATAGTGTTGATGACACGACGAACGAAAATTGTCAACTAAGTACAAATTAAGTTTCGAAAGTGAACAATGATATCGTAATAAACTTGCAATTTGTGAACGTGGAACTTGGATAGTGTATTCATTTCAGATAGTTCGACGTGTTTAGCATTCAGAAAGACCCACTCCGTCGCATTGATAATAATAACTCTCATCTTATATGGTATACGTATAATTGAAGCTCGGTTTTGATGATTATGAGCATTCTATGTTGAAGAACTAATTTCATCGAAATAATTCACTGTAGTTTGTTTATGAAAGCCGCATTGTGAGTATTTTCAAAATTGCTTACATCGATATATGATCTTTCTTCCACTTGTATTTAATTTGGTACGTTTCATAGATACATCAGTTTGTGAGAGATAAGATTGAAAATCGTCTTCATTGGAAAATTTGTCAACAAACTGTCACAGTCGTTTAGCCGTCAGTGCACAAGTTACACATTTACACGAAGATTTTTAGAAATACTGAAGATACTCCATGAACAATGAATCAGTCAATGAATGCAATTTATTAGTAGACTAACAATCAGTTACATACAAGACTCAAAAAACTGCCATCCCGCAGGATTTCACGAGAGAAAATACAAACGAATTACTGCATTAAAAATGATTTTCATCAATCAAGACATCGTTACTCTTGATTTTACAGATCCATTCCCTATAAGTCTCCTTCAACTGTTCAGTCGTAGTTAATATCAAGCGATTCTACGATTCTACAAGAAATATTCATTCCATCTGAATCGATTCATTACGATGCATCACTATTGGTTGTCCATATATAATTTTATCCGCCATCTGAGAAACTCAAGTCGGTTGCTTAACATTAATTGTGAAGTACTACGCATTTAATGTATCACCTGTCATTCGTGATCGCTCAATTTGACAGAATGTGGCTGTAAGAATCAAATAGTACAGTTTTCATTACTTTCTAACAATTTGAGGATGATGACAAGCTTCATTTTAGCGTGTTTCTTATAGATTTTCAAGGCTTCATCTCTTTTTATATGATTACGATGACTCGATCGAATTTATTTTACTAATATCTTTTTCATCAGGTAATCAAATGAGACACAAAAAACTCAGAATCGGATTTTCATCCATGCACAATAGATCTGAGCTGACGGTGTGGGGTACGGCTGTGGGTGTAGGTGTGGATCATCTCTTCACCGACACCCATACCCACCCGCACCAACACCCACACCCACACCCACATCCATACCCACACCCACACCCACATCCATACCCACACCCACACCCACATCCATACCCACACCTACACCCCACCCTCGTGTAAACTATCACAACAATAAATGAAAATTCACAAGTAAGAATACCGACTCGAACATCTAAATATTCAAATACACCATTAATGCTTAAATCACGATTAGCACGATTCAGAGATAATACTGCTATTCTCTATTAATTTATAATTCATTGACAAAATAAAAATATTTTCTAATCTTAGTTAACAGATATTGACACAAATAAGTTCAACTTTTTCTTTTTTGTAAACATGTGAACTAAATATGCTTATTGATTAGTCTATTTTTTTTCTGTTTTCGTATTCATACAAATATTTATTTTGTTGTATTACTTAAACATCAAAAACCAGGATTAAAAGTATATAAACATCAAAATATTTTAGTAGCATATGTTAAATCCTTCTTGGCTTCGTTAGAGAGAATAAAATACTATCAGAAAGTATATCTGTATATGAGTTGTTCTAGCTAATTCGTATTTGTATATATGCTTATATAAGTCTTTGTTTTTTGTTCTATTCTACTGTGATCAACAGAAACATTTTCTGTAACTTCATGTAAATCAAGAAACAAACGCATTTTATTTCACAAAAAAAACCAAAAAAAAAAATAAACATGGCGAAAAACAAAAGAAAATCATCGTCAACAAGAAAATTGCCTTTCAAAAATAATTCTACATATTTCATGAAAAAACATGATTATGTTATAATAAATTTCGCACTAGCAACAAAAAAATATTATTTGTTTAACATGAGACAACAATTGTACGTAATTAAGGTTATTCATTTGTCATCATATAGTATGATAATGAGCAACAAAATGATTACGATATAAATTTTCTAAACATAGCTTTTAATTCATATCAAATGCATCAGATATACCAATGGACGATAGATATTCATTGAATGATGTATTACCATGTGCATTATGACGTAAAAATTTTTTTACAGTATCATATTCAGCTTCATTACGATCCATTTTATCTAATAAAAATTTAAGTAAAGTATCATAATTAAGTCGTAATGAATCAGTTTGATGTTTGATAATTAATTCAAAATTATTAAATATATTTATATCAAAATTGGTTTGCCGATTATCTCTGTTAAAATCAGCTACTTCCCATGATATACTTTGACCTTGTGAACGTAATAAACATGCATTAATTATTGATTTTGAATAATAACAATCAGATACATGTTGATTAATCATCATAGTTCTAATTTCTTTGACAAATGGTGTTAATAATTCAGCTATTGCACGACGTTTTTTTGTTTCAATTCTATCATTTTCCAGACATTCAATATGATTTTCTAAACCTTCAATACGATTTTCTAAACGTACAATATCATTTTTCATTGTTTCATTATTTTTTATCAAATCAATACAAATAGTTTTAATTTCATTAATGAAACGATCTAATTGTAAACCTTGTTCATGAGTAATTGGATAATGTTGATTGATAAAAAACAAAATTTCATCAAATAGATAATGAATACGTTGATTAATAGATAATAATGGGTCACTTATTACTTGATAAAATTTATCATCTGGTATATCTTCAATTGCTTTAATAAGTTCACTATAAGCTGGACATTCTTTTGATAAATATAACGGCATAATAGAAATAATTCTTTGTTTGATTTCACGTGACATTCTGATGAAATTAAAAAATCTAAAATATAGAAATGTTGTTAAAATGACGCCAACAATATATGAGAGGATAACAAGAAAATGAGATAAATATAAAATAAAGCATACAAGAAGTATTTCCTTTTTATCCTTGAAAAAATGTATCTTATTTAAATTTCTTTAAAAAAATATCAGTGGCATAGACAAGAAAGTTTTACAAAGGGGACAAGTGTATTTTAAAAAAAAATTCAGGGATGAGGGGTATCAAATATCGTTTTTGGCTAGATGAGAGACGTTAATAACGGATGCGGAACCGTTTGTAGAGGAAACATCACATCTCGTGCATCCATGGTAGCTGCGCCACTAAATTTTCCAACAGCTTATGAACACTAATACAGCTAGAATTTACAGTAAAATAGTGGGTATAAATAACCACAGTGCAATGCCGACTGCTATATTGAATCTGCCTTTTTTCTTTGTCGTTCTGAAGCACATACTTGGTATAAATTTTAACTAATCAATATTTTCCCCTTTTCCCTTTTATTGTAGTCTGTAGTGTATAGATGACAGACTATTTCAGAGATAGCATACTAAAAATAATAATGTTTTCTCTTCCTGAATAATTGTTTCGTTTAAAAATTCAATAATCAATCATACAATAAAAATACTAAGTAAATTTAATTTTA
>CAJNOL010001682.1:34596-57010 GCA_905250125.1 Rotaria sordida
GACTTGTGTACAGTAATATTCCATGTCACTCAATGAGACTTCTTCATGTACTTTGCTTGCTAAAAATACCTCCAAGTGAGTGCAGTGTTGCTCTCAGCATAGAAGTGTTACTTTTTTCATTCTATCGTTGATTATACAAAAATAAGCGTTGGAGTGTCGAACGTTTCTATTCATCGTCAAAAAAGAAATTTATTCCATACAGAAGGTGCCGAGAGTGAAAGAGAAAAAAGTATTTTTATTCTCTCACGCAAGAAAGCAGTCAGGTATTTTCAATTTTTCATCTCACAATACACGCGTTCTTTTGTTAATAAATATGTGAAGGTAATTGTTTGAAACAACAGAAGACATTTTGTTTTTCATTATTATAATCATTTTTGTTGCTCGTCAATATTTTTCGTCAGTCGTTCTATATTTATTTCATACATTAGAATGAGTATTATATCGACAAATTGTTTTAGAGTATGTTCTCTATAGAAGATCTGAGTATAGAAAGAAAAAAAGTATGTCTATTGATCTATTCAATAGAATCGTATTTCTCGTTTCAATTGCGTCGAACATAGATAGAACTGGTATTGACAAATAGTCGGCCTGTACTATAAAAATAAGAAGGAGATTAGGAAACACTTAAGACTTCAAAGATCGATCATGAAACGTCGAAGGGTTTGTCATAGCGGTCAGGACGCTTTTCTCGTTTGAGTTGAGGAGTTTGTCAACGTGGATTTATGACAATACAGAGCAATCTTTAAAAATGTGCGCTAGGGTTCCTAGAATAGGTTCATGTGCATATTAAGGATTTCATTTAAATGCAATATCTATACTGTTTATTATGTTACATTTCAGTATTTATAATTCTACACTTTCTGATATTTCCGCGGTAAGAATATAATATTCTTCAAGTAAGTGTTTAGTAGTATCCTGCACTATACCCGTATTGCAATCAAAGGACATATTACTGCATTCTTTTGAATCATCGACACTGAAAAATAGAAGATAAAAACAATCACATATCTGTGAGCCCTGTTTGATGAATTGCATCAACTTACTCGATGATCACAGTTTTGTTGTGATTCTTTTTTTCCATTAGAAAAGGGGTTTCTGTAAAAACAGAAATAGAGACCTACAGAACACAGTATTTGGCAACATATAACCGACCCTGTAATAATCATGATGATCTTACTCTGCCCTGACCTGCTTTACAGTTCACAATTGTCATTTTGACCTGCCATGACCTGCTTTTTTTATAACTTGTAACTTGTTCTGCTCTGTAACTGCAAGAAGTTTCTTCTATACTATAACATAAAATATCTTTCCAAAGAATTCAGTTGTCATAATACTACTCTTTGATGAAGAGTAATTAGAAATATATAAGATATAGTAAAACTTTTGGTTGTGAATCTTGTTCGAAGTGAGTATAAGTATATGTAGGACACAACTAGGTATGACACAATGCTTTTGCTCGAAAAGAACTTCTGACCTTGGACGCCTCCCGGTTAGAGACAGCAGCAAGGGGGGGGGGAGCAGAACTTCGTACTTCTGAAGTACAGAAGTATGGAGAAGTACAAAGAAGTACAGAGAAGTGCGGAGAAGTACAAAGAAGTACAAAGAAGCACAGAGAAGTACGAAGAAGTACAGAGAAGTACAACGAAGTACAATGAAGTACAAAGAAGTACGAAGAAGTACAGAGAAGTACAACGAAGTACAATGAAGTACGGAAGAAATACCTTTTGTCTCCTCATTTTTCTTGCAAACAGAACAAAAGTGTTCTGTTATTGAGAAATGTCAAAAATTCTGTTCCCAATAATAGAACATTTTTGTTCTGTTTTTGAGACTAAAATTTTTGAACTATATTTGCACAGAAGTATTCTGAAGTACGGAGAAGTACGGAGAAGTACAACGAAGTACAACGAAGTACAATGAAGTACAATGAAGCGCAGAGAAGTACAGGGAAGTACAGAGAAGTACAGACGTCTGCTTTTTTCCCCTTGGACAGCAGGCATTTTAGTTCGGCTCTTATTGCATAGATTAATTTATGCTTTTACATATCTGTTCAGACCATGAGTCATAGAGATTTTCGATGTTATACTGGCTGATGTACTAGTCTGTTGTTTACAAGTTTGTTGGCTTTGAAATCATTCTATACACAGCTGCTATCGTTCACTAGAGCCCATTGGATCCAACATTTTTGAGCCCGAACTAGGATCCGAGACCGAACCCGGTTCATTAAACTTTTATGAATCCAGACCCATACCCAGATCCGAATCTTACTCTTAAGTTCAACAGAATTTTTTGATCGCACACAGTGGGAAGCTTTAGCAAAAGCAGGCGGATATACGGTCTTCTTGCTCAGAAATGGCTTTCATTTGCTTAGAAATAGGCATACCACTCAGAAAATCGTCTTTAAGATAATAAAAGATTTTTTTGAAAAGAATTTTTTTTGAAAAACATGTTGAGCTTTATATTATCGACGTATTTTACTACGCTAGTTCCGAATATAACTTTAGTTTCTCTTCAAAGTTTAACACAGATGTCTACAATCGGATTTCCGATCAGAAACCTTGGGTTTTTCGACATCCTGTAAAATAGCCTAGGAAAGGTTTCATGAGTTTACGCTACTACCACAAGTAGGATACATATGTAGGAGCATCTGGTAAAAATTTGAGATTGATCGGGCGTTATCCCTTCACACCGTTTAGAATATACGAGAGGGTGTGATTTTGGGCTCGGTTTATCGTTAAAAGTGAGCCGAAAATTTCTTGAAAAACTATTATATATACGCGGTTCGATGCAGCTTGACGAGCTGATTCCGAATACCACCTTGATTTTTCTTCAAAGTATAACACGGATGCCTAAAGCCGAATTTCCTACCAGAGACTTCGGCTTTTGTGGCATCCTGTAAAATAGCCTAGGAAAGGTTACATGAGTTTGCGCTACTACCATAAGCAGGATACATATGTAAAAGCATTTGGTAAAAATGCGCGCTAGATCGGACATTATTTCTTTGTAGCGTTTACAATAAACGGAACGGTATGTTTGTAGATAGGGTTTGGGGCTCGAAATCCTTTGTTTCCTACTCTATGTTAAACTCAATTTGGATCATTTTTTTAACATAAGACCTATCAATGAGAAAGCTTTTATGACATTGTTTGCTTGTGCAATATTGTTTCATATTGCCGAGCGGATAGACTTTCTCTATTTATGTGATTTTATGGGCTTAAGTTTTGGTATGTCCTTTTCTAAGGTTCTGTAGGACTTTGAGAAGTGCGGTTTTAAAAAATGATAGATCACATATATATGTATTTATCCAAATGGTTAGATTTTGGAAAAGAACACTTTCGTATAAGTTCGCCTGACTTTCCACCGTGTCTGAATCTGATAGTCGCTCCGAAGATGCCAGATTCTTTTTTTCGGTTACTTGTATTCGGTGACTAGTGCACGCTACATATTTCTCCAGCAATCTTGACGGTGATCTTATAAAAATCAAGCCATAATTGGTTGTTATTTTTTAAGTGGGACCTGCTGGATCAGTCCCGAGCCCGAATCCGATCAATAGAAAATTTCTAGACTCGGATCCAGACCAGGCGAACAAGAAATTTTTACATCTAGAGCCAATTGGCTCTATCGATCACCTACTTTGCTTGTTCTATTATTTCAATAAGCGTACACTATATTCGCAGTCAATTTTATTTCAAATAAATCAGCTTGTTGAAGAAGTACTGCGAAAATGATTCTAGCTTTCATATCATCTGTCGACCAATGCCAGTTGCATTTTTTTTTCTGTTTTATTTCTGTTTCAAATGGGGAATCTACCAGTAGGAGCATTGAAATTGTAAGGAATATTAAATTTGAAGAATGATTCTATCCAAAGATAAAATCGGTCTGGGTTTTTGACGATCACTATCGGTTCTATCTCTAGTCCTATCTGTTTTCTTCTTTCGTATAACAAAAACGAGAAGCGAAAGAACATTACACGAATGTCTGACAAAAATGACAGAGACAGAGAGAAAAGGTTGCGTACTGGCTTATTGTGAGTGCAATGTCTTGACACGAGCTAACTTTACAAGATAAGATCGCTTTTATCAAAGACAGTAACAGTGAAGACAATGTTACTTCAACATGTGAGCTACAAATCAAGTTTTTGTATTTCAAAGGAAGATGTCTTTATTGAAACTGGTATCTACGAACATCGTGTCCTTGGCATCGCATGGTTATGATACCATTGAGTACAAGTTTTACTAATATACAGAATCTTCTAAATACCGATGCATCGTCATCAACGACACTTAGAGACAGTTCATGACATGCTCAACTTGAGAAGATTTCCTAATGATTGAATCAGAAAGAGAAGAAAAATGCGGAATACATGCTAGTAATATGTATGCATAAAATATTCGAGAGAGAAACAATAGAAACATCACCGTTCATACTGGGAATATTAATAAATGATTTGATTTGATTCAAAGCATCATCTTTATTTTTGGAATCTTCTAAGCATGCTGGCATTACTATCTCTATCGCAATTTGACAGATTATGACTTGAGTAGTAGAGATGCAACGGTGACGATCACCGGTCCGGCCGATTAACCGGACCGACCTAGAACCCGAACAATTGCAGATCAAAATTCACATCTTTTGAGCGGAAGATCTGATCTGTTCGAAAAGGTCACTTGCAGGAACGTATCGAAAACTCTTCACAATTTACCTTTCGCAGCTTCCCGTTATATTTTGGGCCCTATCTAGGGATGCTATCTAGAACTTTTTGCGGCCTGACTGCGGATGGTATCTAGAAAATTTTGAGCCCTAACGCGGGATATTGTTCAGAAATTTTTGGGGCCTACCTGATTTGGCATTGATATAAAAAAATCATTACTTTCGAGAAATAGCCTTTTTCTAATAAAATAATGGAGACTTGATTATTCTGCTAAGAAAAGGCTATTTCTTGAAAATAACGAAGTACTATAAAGTTTGATCAAAGGTTTCCAGAGTCGAGGAATTCGAATCTATAGGCAGTTTCTCGAAATTTAGAAACTTGAGTTTTTCATTACGAAAATACTATTTCTCGAAAGCAACGATTTTTTTATACCAATGCCAACTCAGGTAGGCCCCAATAAGTTATAAATAGCATCTCTAAGTAGGCTCCAAGAAGTTCTAGATAACATTCCTAGGAGAGGCTCAACAGATGATGGGAAGCTGCGTAAGGTAAATTGTCAAGAGTTTTCGATAAGTTCGTTGACCTGATCTGTTCAATCAGATTTTGCACTTAAAAGATCTGAACTTATGATCTGGAACTGTCCGGATCCTAGGTCCGATCGGTTACCAGTGATTGATCGTCATCGTTACATCTCTATTCAGGAACCTGCAAAGTGCTTTGAAAAAAATCTTGTGACCTGGCCATGCTCTGCCCTACGGCTCTCATAACCTGCTCTGCAAGACTTTCAATGGGACTCCATGCCATTTATCTATATACTGAATAAGTATTCGATCATGACTCTAATATTCGTAACTGTCCCACAGTTCACGCATTCATTGCTCAGAATGTAATGGATGCGTCAGAATAATTGGCGTCTACTTGCATTGCCAGTATCTCTTCTGGTTTTCGTCGTATAAGCTTAGGTTTCTTCAAATACTTTATCATGAAATTCTTTACGCTATAATCACTCTGATCAATCATTGGTTCTGTTATTCTTTTTTCCGACGATCAACCATAACAATTTGTCAAAAGTTGTTTTTACGTGGTACGAAAAATGTTGACGGTTGGACAAATATCGTCTGGTACTCAAACAAAGTTCTAGTACTTCAAACGGTTCGACGATAATGCACGATGATCGTCGAAGCTGGTTCTAATGATTTATCGAGTTCGTTAAGCTGTCCGAGAGCGGTCTACATGAAGATAATCATTGAAAAGGTCAACAACTACCTGAAGGAAAACAAATGAGTGCCATCCAAAAATTTGTTCGCAGTCACTCTGTAAGCTTTTTTCGTTTAGTTTCGTGATCGATAGTAAGCAAGCCTTAGATTATCTTTCTTGGTCGAACGAGTTGCAGATCTGTTTTGAAGATACAATAAAAACACTTCGTTCTCAATTTTTTGATTCGGTGTGCAACTTTTGGATAGGCATTCATGTGCTGCCTTTCATTCCTTTAAGGATCTTTTCAACAATTTTCTTCATATAAACTGCTCGTGAGTGGCTTAGCAAACCCAATAGAACGTTAGAAGCAGTTTTGACGATCATCTTGCACCATAATCGGATCATTTGAAATACCAAAATTCTGCTTGAATACCGAAAGATATTTGTTCTACCGTCACCATTCTTATTGCTTCGAAAGCATGACTTTCTTACAAACTGTTGTTTTTAATCGTAGGAAAACAGAACCACAAAAATAGCTATTGATTGGAGTTACTATATCGTAGAAGATTTCATGTAAATCGAATCTTTTGAAGAAGTCTAAACCTGTATAACAAAAATCAATAGTGAATCTGGCAAAGCAATCAGAGATTCAGATATTCTATCTTGCCCGTGGCATGCTGCAATCATCAAAAAGATTCACTTTCAGATTCCTACATTTACTTTTCTTTTGATGAATGATAGGAAGATACATCATCGTTGAGACATCTTTATGTAATGAACAAACTGTCCTTTGGCATCATCTTTTTTGCTTTTTTAGTTACCAAAATCAAATTTCAAATAGCTAAAATATATAAGTCACGATTCTTTGATTCCTCGTCCTGCAAATGTCAGTTATGTTTTTTTTTATTTGCTTTAGTCTTTACGAACTCATGACGAAACTTCTCCAAGTATTCGATCATTTTCTATATGACACAGTCATATTTAAATCTTATTGAGACTAGAAACAGCCTAAAATAATTTCAGTTTCTGAATTTCTTCTTAAATTTATGGTTGTCCTTCTAAGTTGCAAGTTCTGATCAAGATTCTTTCTGAACAATCGAATCATAGAATCTCAGACTGATATTTCGATGAGAAGTTGATATAATAATCAGCAAAAGATTTTCAGAATTTCAGTTTAAACAATTTTTGTCATAAAATATAAAACTCTACATACATGGACGCATGTACATTCATGTCAATATAACATCCTATCGATACATATATTGACACAACAATCACTCAAGCCTTAGAACTACAGAATATTTTGTTGTTCTCAGTTTTCATTAATTTTTGTGGCAACAAATATGTTGTTATCGTATCATATTTGGCTGAGGAGGAATAAACATATGATAATGGAGGTGGTGAAAATATGCTTTTTTGCTTATAGCTTCTCGTTGTTCGCATGGCTGTTTCTCTTTTCCTCTATGCTCCCCATTACTCATCAAGACGCATTCAAACAGAAATTTAGAGTCGGAGTAAGAATTGTTCATAGATGTTTAGGAGTTTCAGCTACTGATCTTTTCTCATCTGTAAAAGAACGCCCATTAGAGTTATATGTATCAGCTTACCTAAAAGAAAAGGACTCTTAAAAGCGCACAAATCAGACTTAGACAAATCTCTATTCATTAATGATCTTTTCTATTGGAACGCATTGGGAATGAACAGCATCGACTATGGGAAAAAGGCAAAAACATTATGTGTTGGCCACTTTCTCAGACTAAAAAGGGTAAAGCAGATGATTGAAAACTACGAAACGTTTTTAATCCCGTGGACAAATTATGTAGAAGAAAATCCCAAATAAATGAGTAGTTGCTATGCCTTTCCACTCTATCTCTTTAATATACTAAATTGGTCAACCTATAAGTTAGTTTTACTTGTTCCTCCTTCTTTATTTTTATTTTTATTTTCGTTTTCATTTTCTTTTTCTTGTGTGGATTCCTTTATATTGTAAGCGTCTTCCGACGCCACAAATATACGCATACACAAAAACAAAATCGGGTTATATCGATATAGAATATGTGCATACATGCATACTTACATACATACATACAACATGTGCATACATTCACCCATCCATCCAAATATATATATAATATTTTTTTATTGAGGTCTTTTAAGAATTAATGCCCGAAGGCATATTAATACATCCAAAAATGAATACACCGTGACAAGATGACAACTGAAGGACAAGAAGAGAGAGAGAGAAATGTGAACAAGTGAAAAAGAGAAAAACACACGCAGATACATATTAAAATTGTACATTACAATTATAAAAATACACACACCGCCTACCAGATACAAAAAAAGAAGAAAAAAGAAGAGAAAGGTGGAGGATGAAGGGCATATATATATATATAATTACATACACACATCTAACATATGCATACATCCAAATATATAATTACATATACATATATGCATACATTCATACACATACCTATATTGACACATCTATGGATACATGTAGGCTGACTATGTTATTTTTGATAGTTTTGTTTAGTTTGGTGTATTTATACAAAACATCGGGAATTTCTTGTTTTAATAGAGTTGGATAGAACATCGATTATTCTATCGAACCACAGTTTGCACTTTGTTTATTTTGCATCTCGTCCAAAAAATTGATAAAGTTCTTAAAATAGCCAAAAATAGATTGTTTCCCGCCAAAATATTGAGAACATTTGTTAAATAATTTATTCCTATGACTAGTATTTATTGGAGTATTGAAATTTGTTATTTTTATATAGAATAATAGACCTTTTATTTCTCCACCGAACTATATGCTTTTACTTTGGACTTATTCCTTATCTTTAACATAAAGTTGGTGCTACTCTGAGAAATTTTTCATGAACTTTTTTTCATATACGGTTTTCGGTTATTTACATTAACAAACTTTAGTTGTTGAAGCATCCAATGTTTTTTGTTTTGATACATAGCTGAATAGAGCGTTAATTTCTCTATCGTTTTACATAATTTTAATTAGATTTACGTCGACTCTTCCAAGTGAATTTCTGTGAAAATTAATACAAACTAGGTTTTTCATAAGTACAAATATGGATCAAATTCTTACAGTAAGATTCAATTTCTTTTCAATTTTGAATTAGTTTTGTTTAATATTCTTGTATGTTTAAGTTTCATGAATCTCTTCCATCTAAAGCAATATTCATCATTAATGCACTTAGTCTCACTGAAATATGAACGCGCAAAAGCATCGTTTTCGTACTTCTTGGAATTGATGAAATTTTTGGACAAGATGCAAAGTAAATAAACTGAAAAGTATATAGTTTGATAGAGTAATTGATGTTCTATCCAACTATATCACCATAAGAAACATCCGAGGTTTTGTATAAAGACACAAAACCGAATAAAACTATCAAAAATAAGATAATCAATCTGTACACCCTTGCACGCATACATACGTACATACATACATACATATATGATCACACACAGGTAATTAGAACAGTATCGAAACATATATCGTTCTTCTTATCTCTCGATTTACACCGGAACAGCAAAAGGTAACATTTTTTTTTACTTATTAATCATACTCATTTTGTATCGAGGTTTCTATACTAAATTAGTAATTTAGATCGAAATTTCAATGTTTGGGCAATTTTCTATCATATCTTTTGTTGTTGCTGGGTAAACGTGTCATCATTAACAATACGATAAAAATGTTTAATATCTTTATTCTATTTCAATCAAACGAACTAATTTTTTTATCGGTAATAGACAATCGTTCAAAGTTTTTTTCATACAAAAAACATTGACAAAAATATGTCATGACCTACTACTATTAGCTTTAATAAAGAAATGTGACCTCGTACAGATTTTGAGACAAGGTCTTGTATAATATGTGTTCTGAAAGATACTATTGAAAAGAAAACCATTATAAATTCATTATATTATGTATAATTAAGCCATTCTTTTTAGAGTTATAGAGAAATGATCCTAGTTTAATTCATTTTGAGTAGAACAATTTGTTCTACAAGTTTAAATTTTTATGCAAGTTCATCATTTATTTGAAAGCTACATAAAGTCAAATTTCTTTATTGAAGGCAATAGTAATAGCTCATGATTTATGTTTGTCAATATTTCTCTTACAAAAAAAAGACTTTGAGTGATTCTCTATCACCAATAAAAAAATCACCTCATATGGTAGAAACAGAGTGGAGATATTGAAGATATTTATCGTATAGTTATTTATGGTCTATCCTGTACATGCATACATATGTAATTAAAGTGTAAGCAATTCGAATTTTAAGTATGATTTTCTTTTCCATTTATTTATACATGGCTGGACAGAACACGTCGAGTTGAGTAAGAATATGCGTTTTTGTCTTTTTGAACACTTTTTAAAATTGGAAATTTGAAAATCTCGGATAATCCGAAACTCGAAAAACATGTCATTTTTAAAGACTTGATTTTCTCAACGTTCAACGTGTTTCATAGCTGGGAAACTAAGTTTTTCTTATTCAGTATGTTAAATTGACTCTAAAATTAATTATTCGAAATTAATCAAACACATTTCGACCATTATAGTTTTTGTCGCTAAAGAGAAGCCTGAAAAGTCGATTTTCATTTTGGTCATCTATTTAGTTTGTTCTCTTCAGCATATAGCCGTGTCATAATAATTAATAATAATAATAATAATGCAGTTTAGTATAATTTTAGAGTGAATCTGGAATTGCGACTTTTTCTCATTAAATACGTTCATCATCAGCACTCAAAACATCACTGGTGATCTTAAGTTTCTATTTATTATGAAACAATAAGAACTATAGATTTTAATCCAAATACATCAATAATTAAAATTAATCCATAAATATAAACATAGATATGTACCAATGAATATAATCTTGACTCTGACTTCATGCCCTCAAAATAGTGCTGATGATGATTGTACTTACTAAAAAGGTCAAAAATCCCAGATTCACTTTAAGATTATACTGAACTACCTTATTATTATTAATTATAATGATATTGGTATTATTCAAGTTTTCTTTGATACATATATATGTTATTTTTACCTCATTGTAACTGTCAATGTAAGAGCAACAGAAATATGCATCGCTCTTTTTAAAATTTAGCTTTCTTACTAAGTTATTTCAATAGTACTAGAATTTGAGTATTTTGGGCTGAAACTGAACAAGTTTTTCTTCGATCAAGTTATTAATTAAGACACGATAGCACTAAAAACGGAGGTTTGTAGATAAAAGTAAATGAGTAATCTAGTGCGTATCCTTTCAGGATGTTGAGCAATGGTCTAAAGATCTTTGTAAAAGCAGGTTTTCTAGAAAGTCATTGTTTTCGAAATTTTTTAAAAACGATCGAGATACTTAAAGAAGAGACTTCTTATCAAATGAGATTGTTCCAAGATGTTTAGTATCTTTCTTCACGGAAATTTTGGAACGTGAGTGTGAATTCGCTGTTTTATTCGGTTAGAAACAATGTTCTAAGTCTTTGAAGAGTTGTAAAAGCTTCGAAGAATTGTTATATGATACAGAATTCTCTCATTCCTACTTTTACAAAGACATTATGGAACCCTACTGAAGATCCTAAAAATATATACACTGGATTTCTGACTTATGTTTATCTATAAAACGCCATTTTTAGTGCCTTCAAGTTCTAACTAAGAAGTTTATTGAAAAAAGATGATCAATTTCTACTCAAAATACTCAAATTTGAATAATATCGAAACAGCTTAACAATAAAACAAAATCTGAAAAAAGTGATTGATGCTATTATTGCTCTGATATCAATCGTTACAATGCAACAAAAAGTATGGACTATATTCATGAAGAGAAAAAATAGATAGATGGACAAAATGAAAAATCAGCTTTTCAGATTTCTTTTTAGTGAGAAAATTCCAATGGTCAAAATATTTTTGATTTATTTGGAATAATTAACTTTATATTCAGCTAATATACTAAACAAGAAAAACTTACTTTCATAGTTGTGAAATACATACAACGTCAATATACTTTTTCATTTCTGCTAAAATCATTTTTAGAAATTTATGTTTGAACTCATGATGGTAGAAGTTATTCGGAGATGAATTAGAAACCAAGCCTTCGCTATTAAACTTGTTTTGACAAGTGAATTTATAAGAGTAGCTAATGAAAATTAAAACACTGTTAGCAATTATCTTGCCCTATGGATATTCGCTTCCTACATTACATTCTTTCAATTAACCGACTTATTAGTTCATCGCAAATGATACGGTAGGAGTACTCATCGATAGTGTGTGACATTTTTCACTGTATCTAGATTTGCTACCTTAGTGGAATTCCTCGTATAGATAGAATAAATAATAAGTTACGAAATTCACTAAGAGAAAGCAATTTTAAAGATTACACAGGTACAAGAAAAACTACTCGCCAAAAAGTTACTATCAAAACTTCCTTCAACTTTAATATTTCAGTTTTATGGACTCGTTTCGTTCTGAATATTTAATTTAACAGAAAGGAAAATCTTTTCTTTTTTATTGATCTATTTTCGTGATTCTAAGTGCGTCAATCTTGTTGGTTATCGATGAATTTTGCAGTATTTACATTCGTTATGTAAAATATTATTTTGACACCGGCAATATCTGTTTTGTCAAGCGCATTTCAGAGCGAAGGAGGAACCATTCCCAAAGTCTGTTGATACAATTCGATAGACTACAATCTCTTCTTTACTCTTTGTGAGGAGGAAAATGTTCAACTAAACTTGTTCTAGGACTCTGGAAGGATTCATCAAAATGCTTGTTTTTCGCCACAAGACTCTGTTGGAACATTTTATTTTTTCTTTGAGACCACTCTTATTTCATATGAAAATATTTCGAGTCATATCTTTTTCGATAAAGAAATTCAATCCACACGACGGAATGCTCTGTAGTAAAAAAAAACCGTTGGTATAAACTTTACAATCTTGAAATATCTCTCGATACATAGGTTCTACAAAGAAACCAGGTTTCTCTGTCTTCAATACAAATGAAAGCTCAGCTCAAAATATATTTGATGGAGCAGATAAAATAAACTTCGGCACTTTACTTTCATAACCAATTAGAAAACTGGACAAGAGCTAGGAATCACAATTAACACTATAGGATTTCGATATCTCGCTTTTCAAGAAGGAAATTCTAATCGAAATGGATGGTAACGATAAGATAAATGTAAAGATATTTGGATGGTACGAGCTTAATTCCTTTACGTATAAAGGATATAAGAAAAGGTGAAAAGAGGGAGAAGGTAAGCATGAGTCTTTTAACTAACAAATAATTCGCGAATAAAATAGTTTATACCGACACTGAGATCGGAAAGTGACAACTCAGCATAGAGATGAATAAGTGACGGATGACCCGTCACAGTAAGAAATCGATGGAGCTCTTGCTCTTCGTCAATACGACTTTCGCTCATTGAAAAAAACGGAGAAGTGGCGTCTGAGAGAATTTTGTGTACGATTTGACAGTATTGGAAGAGAATTGATAATTTATCATCCGACACATATCTACAATCCTATTATTTCTTTTTTGTTTTTCTTACTACTCTTTAAGATTTGAAATTATATTTAAAGAAATGTCTGCTGTAATTAAGAACAATATTCATAAGGTCAAGAATGAACTCAATCCGTATTTGCACAACAATCGAATTAGCCTATTTTTGGACCTGGTCGAACAGAAAATACATTTGGAACGTTCACTAATTGCGCTTGGTATGTTGTTATGATTCTTATTCTTCGCTTATCTTATCGTTTTGTTCGTTTAGGTATACTTCCCATTCTTGCCATCTATTTGATAATCGGTTGGGGTAATGATTTTGTCTGTAATTTAATCGGAATTCTCTATCCTGTCTATGCTTCGTAAGTTGAATTTCATGTGCCAATCGTTCGTACGATTATGACTCAAATTCTTTTTTCAATTGATGGTTCATTGTGAGCCAAGAGAAAAGTTTTAGTATAAGTAGTGGAAAAATCTTTGCATCCTTATAGGTTTATCAGATTTATCGATGAACTGATAATTCTTTTCAGTACATAGAAACTTACACTACATCATGATCATTTATGTTAAATTCTGTTTTACAAATGTTCGCACTAAATGTTCGTTCATAATTTGGCTGTTTAAAACCAATCAGTTAGAACAAAAAGTAGCTATTTCGGTGCACAACTTTGAGCTTTTTCCGAATGTGTGCTTAGAAACGTTTCTAGCTGACGATTGTTCTGATGAGTCTAAATATGGCGTGTGATACATTTATTGACAGAACTTTTTGAGCTCTATGAGAGTGCTCTCTTCGTAATTCCATCTGAGATCATGTTTATACATTTGACACCGAAAACAAGATATCACACAAAGGAAACCAAAAGTAAATAATTGGCTAAGTTGACCTAGATTAATAAAAACATCTGAAACTTTGGATTGATGCTAACAAATGTGTCTTCTAATTTTGGCAACAATTTGATTGATCTTCATCCTTCTTATACCTGTGACGGTTACTTTCTGCAGTGTGGCTAAAGCCTTACCATGCACAACATTCTGAGAGAGAGTATGAGGACAAAAAGGATGGACGAGGACTTTGAGCATGAGACAGCTGCTGAATTTTTCATTTTAATGGAAAAGTTTTGAAATAAACGCGTTATGATATTTCATAGAACGATTAAATTGATATTTTTCAATTTCTATTTAAATAAATATATATTTAATAGATCGAACATGTCTGTCTTATACAGAAAGTTCTTGGGTCTTTGTTTTGATCTCTGACTTCTGCTCCTCTTGTTTTTTAAAATAATTTTTCGTTTCTGCTGAGATCTAACGGAAAAATGAAATTTGCAGATCAGTAAAACTTTTCGATGTGAATGGTCTCCATAATTTGAACTTAACAACTATTATATTTTTCAGATTATCAGCTATCCAATCTCCAGGAAAATATGACGATAGACATTTGTTGATTTATTGGATTGTTTATTCATTGCTTGGTTGTATTGAGTATTTTGGATATAGTTTATTCAATTCATTGTTTTTTTATTGGCTTGCTAAATGTATCTTTCTTGTCTGGTTTATGAAATCTGGCTCTCGTATGATCATTCGTCGTTTTATTCAAAATACTGCTGTTCTTAATGACGTTCAGGACGGTAAGTATAGGTTACGGCCAAATATAACCATTGACCGTAAGTGAAAATGCGTATTAGTTGCGCACTGGTAGTTCAAATTCATGCAGATAAAATTGGTGAAGACGACTTAGATTTATGAAACGGACCTTTTTTTGTTAAATTTCTTTTTGAGACAGTTTTACAAATGGAAAAAATGAAGATCTTTGCTTTTCATTCTTGAACCAAAAATTGGAATTGAAATTAAAATAAATCAACTATTTTTGGATCACAATAATAATCGAAGAATATATCTTTTCAATGCTCCACTTTTAACGTTCGTTGCTAATTTTTTTGACAATAAGCTCTCCTATTTTATTATTTTCATCGCTGAAATACACAGATAAGTATAGTGCGTTTATATTTAATACTTGGTTGCGATCAACACTTTATTATCACCCTTTGCACATTAACTTTGGTCTCTACATAGGTACCTAATCTGTCCCTTTCACGATTGCATTCTTGACACCATTATTGAGAGTCGAATCCTGCAACCAAACACGATCCGCTATTCGAAAAGTTTTTTTCGGAATAAAAGAAAAACATTTATTTCGAAGACTTCTGACTCAATATTGATGAAGGGTATGTAACAACTCCGAAGACGGGTGAAGATAGAGATTAACTTGAATCATCATTGATCAATGCTTAAGCAGAAATACATCGAAAAATCTCTGATTGCAATTATCACCCCGAGGTCGGTTGACTGAACACGAACAAAGTTAATGGTTAAACACTACATTCAACTACGTAGGTTGACCTCAATCTTAATACTCTAAGGATATAAGAAGTATCATCAATATTTGAGATTATCGTTGTTCTTCTTTTGCCTTTTCATGAACGAATCGGCAAGAATGACATGCACCCACCAGGAATCGAACCGATGACCGATATTATTTATCCGGACCAATACTCGAACAACTAAGTCAGAGAAGAACGGCAAACACATACCTTTCTACTCTGAATGATATTTAATCATCGAAATGCAAACAAAATACAGCTGTTTTCTCAAATATTAATAATACTCCTTTCATTCTTTGAATATTATATATATTCTTTCGCAAGAGGAGTATAGATAACATATTCTGTTGGTCTGTAAATGGCTTCGCTATACCCAAGAGCATCGTATACTTCGTATCGACGTTAAAAACTTTCGATGATTAAATATTATTCAGAATAGAAAATATATATTCATCGCGCTTCTATAGCTCAGTGATTCGAGCACTGAACCAGATAAAAAGTATCGTTTAATGGTTTCAATTCCTGATGGAAACATATCATTCTTTTCTGTTCGCTCATCAAAAAGCTGTGTCGCGCAATCCATGCGGGATTAAAAATGTGAAACGCGATAGAACTGCTATTTCAAATGACGAAAAGAAAATTGCGAACTGTGAACATATTAAAGCACTTCTGTTGTAAACTTCTACTAAATTCGTGTTCGCACATACATTTACCTTAAAATTTTCCATGCTCTATATTTTGTCCATTTCAATAGTTATAGTGCACTAACAATACATTTTATTTCTTTTATTTGACTACAAACTAATGAAGATCACAGCAATCGGCCAAATTTTCACAAAATCTTGTTCTCAGTGTAAGCAACTAAATTGTCTTACGATTTCTGTGAATTTTGTCAAGATCAGGTCAAAGGGAGAAATAGATCTTTGATAGATATTAGTAACTTGATCGTTTTTATCCTCAAAGACTCCAAGAAAAAAAAAGCATGATCGATACATTTAATGTTATTTGGTCCTTATCTCATGAATTAAAAGCCTTTCTTCTATATTTAAGCACAACTTTGAGAAGGCTAATCCACCGCATAAAAAAGCCGTTCGATCTCTTTCAATTTTAATCAGGTGTTACCTTTAGAATGATTGAATATATCACCGTTTAGATTTTTACTTTTCCTAATAGCTACGATTCTGAAAATGTTTGATTATTCTAAAGTCCCCGACCAATTAGAAGACCCCCCCCCCCCCTTCTGAATTTGACTTCTAAGGATACTTTTGTAAAATTTTTTGACATTTTCTAAAACTGTTATGTACGAATCAGTATTTAAGTTCAGTGTGGACGATGTTTTACTGTCGTTGTACTAGAAAAATGTCAGCTCTGAGTTGGACACCGTATGAAAAAAAGGTGACAAGAAAGACAGTTAATCAGAAAATGTGTTTCTGTACCAAAGAAAGCGTTCTTGAATCATCTTATTGCCCTCTTGGATCATGTTTTGAAGAACATTTTGAAGTTTTTTATACGAAAAATTCGTTTCCCTCACGGTTATAGAAACTAATTAATATGACAAATATGCAAACGTGTCACTCATGAAAAGATCTTTCTGGAGTAGGAACATACCGAGTGAAATGTCTTTGCCTAGCGTGTAAAATCTTGCTTTGCCTAAACACTTTCTTCTAGAAATTCGAGAACGTTTTCATCACAGAAGAGTTTATTCATCAATGGGAAAAAATTATCGGCGAGGACAAGCTTCGAGCTATGTCTTATGAAATACGGATTTCATATATGAGAGTGAGCGTCTCATCGGATAAAGATATTAAAGTATTATTCAAAATAGACATAAAAGGTCGTAAAAATACTGTCGACATGTATACAATGTCTCCTTTCTATGAACTGTTTCCCAGTGTATAACCATATTTATTCAAATTAGCTGTAAACCAATGGTTCAAATCGTAGTACACTCCAGTTTGAATAAATTCTATCTAGACATGTACCAAAGCCAAACACAACTTCGACTTTTCGAGTCAAATTTGATAAGATTGAACTCGACTCAAACTGAACATCTAGGTCTGAGTTCGAGTCAAGTTCAATCTTTCTTTAATTGAGTTTATTATAAGCTAATAATTGATATTGACATCAACTAAAGATTAAGTAGAATTGAGTTCGGAAAAATACGAATCAAATTCGAGCCTCCAGTTCTATCCTACACTTCGAGTCGAGGGTCATGTGAAGTGAGCCAAACATCCTAACCAAAAAATTATGGCTCACTTCATATAGAGAAAATTGACCAATCAGAATACAAGTCCTTACTTTACTGTCGTTCAACCATTTTCCAAAAACAGAACAAAAATACTCACAACCCGGAAGTGTCATTCCCATAACAGAATAACAGTACTCACAACCCGGAAGTGCTATTCCCAAAACAGAACAAAGGTACTCACAACCCGGAAGTGTCATTCCCATAACAGAACAGCAGTACTCACAACCCAGAAGTGCAATTCCCATAACAGAACAAAGGTACTCAAAACCCGGATGTACTATTTCCAAAACAGAACGGGATTGTTCTGTTATGGGAATGGCACTTCCGGGTTGTGAGTACCTCTGTTCTATTATGGGAATAGCACTTCCGGGTTTTGAGTACTGCTGTTCTGTTATGGGAATGACACTTCTGGTGCTAGAGTACTATATATTTACAATGGGTATAGTATGGACTAATGGACCCCACTTTGGCTCACTTCACACGACCCGAGTCGAGCTTGATCTTATCAAGTTCAAACAGTTTGGGTTTGGTCCGTGTCTAATTCTATCTGTACTAGCTAAACCTCATCATTCGGAAGAAAAATGGCGCTTTACAAAATCATATGAAGCTTTAGAGTACGGCGTCTGTGTTGCTCTCAAAATACTATTTGCTAAGAATTTCGCTTTTTACAAATATTTTATATTTCTTTTCCATTATAAGGGCGTCGATTAAGTAGAATGAACTCATTTACGAACGACGTATTAGACAAAAAGCTGCAAATGAGAAACTATCGTAGAGACTATCAGAAATATGACTTTTTTTAAGGGCATAATAGAAGACCTCCCTTGTAACCTGTGAACGATAAGACTGAATAGAAGACCCGGGATCTTCTAATGTATCGGGAGCTTTAGAGCATCCTGTATGGAAATTTTCGAAGCAAACGAGTGGTTGTAGTTCAGAAAAATAATGCCCGTTTCAAATTAAAATTTGAGTAGAAAGAGAAGAAACACTAGGATTTTAAACAATGATGGCCGTTTTTTGAATAACTTTTGATGGATAAGATAGAGAGTTACAGGTTTTACCGTTTAGAACATATCATTGAAACTGATTATCATGCACCACCAATTGCTGATTTTGGTTATAGTGGTGGAGAAATGACTGAAGAATATCGAGATAAATTTGAATCATGGGAAGCTACTGATGATGGTGAATATTCAATGAAAGTTATGTTTGCTGATGGTGGTTTACCAACAGATTATGAATTAAATAATATTAATTCTGTTACTATGACACCGAATGGAAAATATGTAATTATTGGACAAAGTCAAGGACCATCACAAATATGGGATACTATTGTAAGAAAAAAATTTCTTTTATTTGTTAATTTTTATATAATATTTATTTTTAGAATGGACAACTTGTTTCAAGTATGCAAGGTATAACTATTCATTCTAGTAAAGTTACATTAGCATGTGATGGAACACTTTTGGTTGGTTTGGCAAGTGATAGTTTTGATTCACAATCAAATATACTTCAAGTATGATTAAATGAAAAATAAATAAATTATTTAAATATTCTTTTTTTCTAAGATTTGGGATTTTAATACAGGAAAATCAATTGAATTACCATATCAAATAAAATGTACAACATTTACATTAAGTAATAATTCCAATTGTCTCATAATGGCAGGAAATCAAAAATATGGACATGGAATATCTGTTGGTATATTTGATTTAAATAATTTGGAATTAATGAAAGAAATTAAATCAGATACAAATCAATCTTATGATAGTACACCATCGTTTATAACATTAACACCTGATGAATGTTATGCTATTGTTGGTTGTCCATCAGGATTAACAACAAATTATGTTGTTTTTCATTTAATAACACAACAAGAATTAATTCAACCACCAATAATTACTATTGATTCTGATCCTCAATGTTCAATTGTTTTAAATAATGAACAAATGTTAACTGGAACAATAAATGGACAAATTATTCTTTGGAATATTCCATCATGTCAACGTATACAAACATTAAATGATAATAGACAAAATGCACATAGAGATAAAATTAAAGATTTAAAATTCTCACCTGATTGTTCATGTTTTGTGACAATTAGTGTAGATGGTACAGCGAAAGTTTGGGATACAAATTCAAAAGAAGTTATTTCGAAATTAATTGGACATGAACGAGAAGTAATAAATAAAAATATTTTTTCTTAATAAAAATTTTTATTCTTTTATTTATTTTAGATAACTTGTGCATGCATATCAACAAATCAATTAGTAGTAACTGGTTCAAAAGATCAAAATATATGTTTATGGTATTTACAATCAGGTCAAATAGCATCAACTATACATGTTGGTATGACACCACTTCATATTTATATGGCCGCACATAATCAAACAATTGTTGCCATTGGTGAGAAAGATGGTCAAAGACAATTATTAATGCTTCGTGTTGTTTTTGAACAACGATAATTTTTTTACTATTATTAGTTTTTTCTCGCTTCCGTGTTTGAACAAACATTTGGTCGCGATTCCTGTTTTTTTTTATTAGTGCTGCTGCTATTATTCCCTCTACTGTAGGAAGGATCATATCAAATAAAATGAGTTTGTGTCTAAAGGCAAAGGCCAGAGATCAAGCATAAAAGGTGAAGATACAGCTGAACATTTGACTCCAAAACAGACTTTGGGGCGAGATAAGCACGTCGGATCGAGGGTGTGGGTGTGGGTGTATGAGTGTTTCTTTTGTCTTTAATCACATACACGTACACCCACACCCATACCCATCCCAAATTTAAGATTTTTCTCATTTGTCCATGCTGAGATATATGCAAAATAAAAAGTGTGCAACCATTTTGGGGCACTCGGTATAATACAGTTCCTTTAATCAAAATAGTCAATGACTAACTTCTTCGAAACGTTGGAAACTGCCCGATTTGTGATAATTCAATCCGAGAGGATCCATCCTTCGGGTCTCATCGGAATACGTCCGAACTTACGGAAATCAAATGATATTGGTTCGGATTTCCATAACCGGCAGCCCATCGGATTCATACATTCGCATCCCTCAGATTAAGAGAGATCTCATAGAATGCGATTTTGCATCTATGAACTGAGCACTTTCAATCGATGTAGAATCTTATTCATTCTTCATCACCATTACCAAGTCGAGAATCACTCGTAGAAATTCGAATCCACACAGAAAATACTTCTGAGAATGGGGTCCAGTATCCGTTTTTCCGGAGAAACTCCCATTTTTCTCCTGATTACCTCTCTGAAAATGGTATCATTGGATTCAGCATAAAATTCTACATCAAGTGCAAACCTCTAACACAATAGCATAGACACATGGACGAATCGGAACAAGAAATACTCCGAAAAAATGGGGTCCAGTACGGGCTTTTCGAGGGAAAGTACCATTTTTTGCCTAATGACCTCCTCTGAAAATAGCAGTATTCGGTTCAGAATTGAATTCTGCATCTAGTACAACCAACTAGAACAATAGCACAGATAAGGAGGCGAATCCAGACAAGAATCATCGAATCTGATGCTAACGTTACTGACATTAATACGACATTGTATTCATGTTGGTCAGTAGTTTCTGTCTTCGATACACTAGCAGACCATTAACTCATAGTGGATTGGACTCATGTCTTTTTCATTTACATACAATTAGTGAAATATCAAATGTTTGCGTGACTTCTTAATAGACAAGGGCTCATGCTATTATGATAGCCTTTAATCAGAACAGAGGAAATGACTGGCAGACTGAATCTGTCAGCCTACCACACTTACATGTGTCTGTTTGTTGTAAGTTCCTACTAGTACCTGGATATTTTATAAGATAGTTTGTAGAAAAAAAGCTGACAAAAGAAATGTACCAACTATAGCATTACTTGTAAAAGACGATATTAAAAACAATCTACTCTTCATCGAAAAAACATTTTCAAAAATATACAATGCGTGGTTTCTTTACAGTTAATCTTTACATTAGTTTTAAAAAAATAATATAACGATCGATCTTATGATTTTTATGCTCTCTTTCCTCTTCGTTGTGTATTTCCAATTGATCCCACATAACGAAACGAATTCTGTATAATATGTCGAAGTTCAAGTGTAGTATTTATTGTTCCCGAAGTAGTGCACATTCATATATTGAATCCTCTTATACTAATTTGGAATCTGGAGGTTATGGGTGCTTTAGCTATGTGATTTATCGATTCAAAAATAGTATTCGCTACATTTTTTATCATACGATACCTACGGCTTGGTTGCATTTGTTGACATTTTGCTCTTGAAGAACTATTAAATATATAAGTAAATTAGAAAAGAAAATAGCCTTTTAGAATAAGTACAGTTAACATTGTACTTCTTAGGTAAAAACAATAATCCTGATATCAAAATTTTGGATTATCATATGTGTGACATTAG
>CAJNOL010001683.1:0-12885 GCA_905250125.1 Rotaria sordida
AAAAAACTGCTTTTTTTTCGCAAACTCCGATCGCAAAAATTTTTTCATAAAAACTCATCATTTGGATCAAATATCATCCTCCATGAATTTCATCTGAGCCCCATGCTCTGAAGTTGAGATATAGCATACTCAAAAATTCTGGATCCGGACCTGCAGAGGAAACGTTAAAATAAATAATATTCTTCAGAAAACTTACGAATCGATATTGATGTTTGCAATGTGACGTTGGTTGTAATTTTGTATGTGTATTCTACGAACTGATGTTCTTGAAATGCCAGCTCCACAAGATGAGTACTTTGATTCTAGTATATCAACGCCATAAGCTTTCGTTTTAGATAGAAAAATGAAAAATCTAAATTTTTAATCATATGTGTGTTGTCCATTATTTTGGTAGAGCCTTTGACGAATGCTCTCTTAGCCTAATGATCACAAGTCTGTCGCTTGATATTTTCAATTAGTCACTCACTTTGTTTTAAAAAAAACCGAGGAGAAAAACTGTTTCATAATATGAATGTTAAGTACGTAGTGTCATAATGACAGTGAGGATAAGTACGAGCATAGCCAAAGTTGTGTATCGATTGAAGATATACGATGCAGTCGACAAACATGTGACAGCAAATTGTGAACCAGGGACGCTGCAATCAGCCGGATATGTTACTTGGCATTCTCTCAGGCACGTAGTAGCGTTGCACGAAACAACTGGAATGGAGGGTTTTTCCACCATTGTGCATCCAACATTGACGCAGCAAGAGCACGAGCATCGTATATCATCTATTGCTGTCGCGTATGCAGCTGTCACACAGACAAGAGCAAATATGAATACAGTTGTTGATTGCATTTGTTTGGATCAATCGATGGTATTACACAGATGGCAACTGTCAACTTTGGTAGATACGAGAGCGTTAGATTTGGTTCTAATATTCGTTAACTGACTTCAAACGAATGTCAACAGCTATTGTCTCTTCGTATTCATATCTCAGCAATTGTAGTGATAAGATATACTGTGTTGACAATGAAATATGATACCTTTGGTGTATTCTATGTAATCCTTTTTTCATCCATTACGGCGCACTTTTTGTTATTGCGGTTGTACCAGTGGTTTGCTAGCTAAATGTCGAAAATGAAACCTAATATTCGGAATCAGCATGAAAAACTGCACCAGAAAACATATTTTTTATCTTTAAATCTTTCTTATGAAAATTTCACTATACTTCTCTTCAGACATTTGCTCATCAAATCTTATCCCGTAGTTCCCTGCAGATGAAATTTCTATGGGAAATATTTTGCATGGAAAACATACTCAAGATAGGTTATGTACGCTAGTATAAATAGACTCTCAAGATGTCTATAACATAAGAAATGTTGAGCAGGAGAAAAACACATGACTCTTTTCTCCAGCTTAACATTTATTATGTCACAGGGTGTGGATGTTGGTGTGTGAATTGTTATACACTTTTGAACACATCCACCGACTTCCACATCCGCATCCACACCCCCACTTTACACTCAGACACACACACCTACACCTAGGTACATGTTTTAAAGACTGACAGATTACAGTTTTAGATCATTCGGTCTTCTTAAATTGAAAACTAAATTTCTTGTATATTTTTTTATACTTCTTCTTTTCATGATTAGACATCGAATTTGAAATATAATAATCCTCATGCTACTTATTACATTGACGATATAGATGATGCAATCATCGATCTTGATGATTTTCTCATTTATGGCATCTCACATTTATTTGTTTTTTTATTATCTTTACCGATGATAATAAAAATATTAGTGACACTTGGATGTATCATCTGTGTATAGGTTGACTGCTTTGCAAAAATATGATATTTGAAAGACTGGAAAAGCGATGTAATACCTGCTCTACATCTATCTGTTATTACTTTTTCCATTTATTTTCTTATTCTTGATTATGTTGTAAGACCATCAAATAAATGTATTTTTCGTACTCAATAATGTTACATATAAATAAATAATAATTGTATATTTCAAATAAGCGAATTATCTCTTACACTAGAAGATCAAAACCAATAGAGAGCAAAAACTTTTTTAAAAGTTTGAAAAGATAAAAGAGATGATTAGAAGAAAAATAAAATGAACAGTAAAATAAATTCAATAAATTGTATCATCAGAATATAATTGATTTAAAATTAATTTGTTTGAATGAACGTTTCAAGAAGAAATAAGATGGTTTTTTTTAAAGAAAATTCATCTTAATCATTTGTAGATGAATAAATAACTTCGTTATTTCAGATCAATAGTTTTTACGACGAATTCTTTTTGAACTAATTAACTTTTCAAATCAAGATTTTTTCTCAACTCAATCATTTTTATTTAATTAAAAAAAATCGAATGTTTATACAATTTGCTTTTTTCTTCTAAAAATGACCTAGAATCATAGTAATTCTCTAATGCATCTTAATTTTCATCCTCAACTTTGCATGAATGACAGCGACCAATATTGCAGCCGAAGATTGCATTGATATCTAGTTTTTCGCATCAGATTTTGTATGATGTGTCTTCGATAGGCAACTTTATACCTACATAAATTCAGATGTTTTGAAAAGCAATTCAACAGCAACATCCACTGGAGTACCACCTCTTTGATCATCACTTTCTACTAGTAATGTCCAAAATGTTCTGCTTAATGTAACATATGCACCTACAACAACATCATTATCATCTCAATCAAATGGATCTGCTCTTCAACAAGCTGTCAACATGACTAGACTAGCATCGACCTATTCATCAGAAAAACAAGTAGGAAAACTTTTCATTGAAATGCTAATCCCTACTCTGTACATGTATTTGTGCTCTCAGATCTCAAACCATTTTTTCTCTGTCCACACTAATACATATATGTAGTGCCTATGTATAAAATAATTTTCCTTCTCTCCAAGATGTGAATATGTCATGGTCAAAGAAATCATTCTAATGGAAAATGAGCATCGTACCGATTACATGTGAAATGAAAGACAAGATAGGTGGTACCTCATCTGTGTAGAAATGTTAGTTGAAAATTTCGCTTGACAATCTGACTTATATTCTGGCTCTGTTGTTCGACATTCTTGCTTGTGACGTGTAAAAGAAGAACAGAATGGGCAATAATTATTCCTTTCTTATGAGAATGAAAGATTATAAAATACTGCCTAATCCACGTGCAATATCGCAGAAAATCATTTTTCACAGGTTTCGACAGTTGATAGTGATTGTAATCACGGTCTTTAGCCAGATTACTCCTTCCAGTTCCTCGAACGTCGTTAATTACTTGGACAGATTTTGTACAAATTGGAATCATGACTAAACCTATGAAACAGATGACAGTATTAATTCTTCATGAATCTTATTGATATTTGTAGCATATTTAAAAAATGAACATAGAGATAAAATACGCGAAAAATAGTTTGATGGTTAAATAGGAGGATGATATTTTTGCATAACATCAATCAAGTCTGCATAAATTAATTTGCTGACGTTTAAAGCGACAATGAAATCTGCATGATTATAATCTGGAAGGTATTTTTGATAGACCAAGCTCTGTAGATTGTCAAAAATAAATTTTACATCGGTCGGATCTGCAAGCCAATCTTCACCACCTGAGAATATTGCTGTAGGTATTTTCATAGGACGAATAGTATATAATGGCGGTGTCGTTTGATTGTAATGTTGTTGATTCTTATCTGGTGAACCATAATCATAAGCTTGAAAGACATTGGTTTGCACACCCTGAGCGAAATGAATCATATTTTTTACGGACGTTCCAGCAGGTAAATGTGCTACGTAGACTGGAATTCGTGTGGCATTCAAATTTTTCTTGTCTGGACCGAAGAGGAGGAAGTAGATGTTTTCACACAGATCTCGATCCATGATCGGTTGATCACAGGCAATAACTTCCAGCCATTCTTGAATTTTAGACGCAGGAAGAAATTCATTGCGTCCAAATAATATATGCCAAAATCTCTCCAAATCTTTCTCCACACTTTGTGTTGCTAGATATTTAATCGGTGATTTGACATGACCTAGATGTGCCACCGGTGCTAATGCTGCCCAGAAACTGACGTTGTTTTGTAGAATACTATCTGGACGACCGAACTCGGCAAATCCGATCATAGTGCCTTGTGAATGACCGACATAACTTATTTGTATTTGTTTCGTCACATTCAGAATGTAAAAAATCATCGATGGTAGATCAATACGTGCCATTTCATCCCAACTGAAGTCCCAGAACTCTTCATCATGATCGGGATTGTATTTGACATGAGCACGCGAATAGTGATTACCACGTATATTGCCCAGCCACACATCGTATCCGGCGTCAGCGAGTAGGAAACCAAGACTTTGATCAGGAAAATTGACTACCCAAGTGGCAGCTGAATCGAGTAGGCCATGTTGAAGGAGGACGGGTCGACCGATTGTTTGTGTTTGTCGACCATGTGGTATACGAAAAATAGTGAGAATGTATCCGTCTTCGGTGATAATCTTGTGTTCTTCGCATGGATAGCCTTTACTTATTATCAATTGACTGGCATTTCGGTTCCAATCCGGATCAGGTTGCTGTTGTTGTGACATCTGTGGCAGCGTTCTTGCCCAACACAAGGTCAATGACAATAACAGAGACGCAGTTCCTGGAATAAAAGAAGAAAATACGATTAACTATTGGTCAAGGCAATCATCTTGAATGTACTAACCTAGCATTTTTGTCTTAAATGTCGTTTTCATTGTTATCTTCGCACACCAAATACGAAAAAGGGTGTTACTTTTAACTTTTATCTACTTTGAGATAAGAACAAAAAAGCAGCAGAGAGAGAAAAACAACACACGATAATGACAATCACACGTCCTTGCTTATCACTGATGTATCCGACGACAAGACAATTTGCTTCATAGTTCTCTGTTATTCTGTAAAGATTGAAATTCGATGTTTGTTGTTGTATTACTTTCACATGACCTAAAATAGATGTCACTTGCAATGTTTCGTTTCATTTGCTTTAACCATTTTTCTCCAAACATCGATATGCAGAGCAGACTGCAGTGTTCAAGTGTGAGTTAGAGACCTGTGGGTCCATGTTTTTCTGGATCCGGATCCGGATCCGAACTCGGTCAGGTCCGGACCCGAACTTTTTTTCACTAATATTTGGCACTTTTTGTGTGGATGACCAAATAAAGGATCAAGATTGTAGTTATTTATTGTTTATACTCAGAAAAAAAGTCAATATACAGTTATTTCTTGTTATTGTCCATCACATAGTTCTATTCAGATTCGAAACTGAATTCAAACCGGGTCTGAAGGTAAAGCTGGATATGGACTCGGGCCCGACAGAAGCTAAATCTTTGGACTCGGATCCTGGTCTGGAAGGACCTGCAGGTCCCTAGTGTGGGTGTGGTTGAAGAGAATATTAACACATACAGCTGCACTCCATATCCACACCCACACCCACACCCTAGAGTGAATGAAATAACAAGACTTATATTCTTATACAGTTAAATGTGCTCTACAAACTGATCGTGTGTAAATTCGAGAAATCTGAACTTCAACTTTGGCCACGCTAGGCTACAGCTAGCTGAACAAGCTGATGAAAACTAATAATTAAACCATCCTTCTCCTCATTTTTTGAGAAAACCACTACTCTGTAGTTTAGAGCATCAAGCAGAAACAACTAACTTTGTTTGAAAGAATCGAGTGTGTGCTCTTTTCATTAATTCACCACAGATGTAGAAAACAAAAATAAGTTGTCGTTCTATGTCTCATTTTAGTGGAATCTAAGCTACCATCTCAAATTCAAAGTTTATAATAAAAGTAGGATGAATAAATTGATAGAAACAAGTAATATAGAACTGAAAGATTTGTCACTACCACTGGAAATCAATGCTTTGACTTGATTCGCTTGAATAACTACGATGTTTCGTTGTTTTAAATAGCCTAGGTGTGCTTTGGCTACATTGAAGTCGATCACTCCACCTGCATCTTCGATAAAATACGTTGTATAATTCAAATCGAATGCGCCAAGTGCAGTTCCTTCAACACAATAATCCATTGCCAAACCAGCAACAAAAATGTGTGGAGCATTGCGTTCTCGAAGTTTCTTATCAAGCTCGGTTTTTTGAACTCGATTATTATCTGCAAATGCCGAGTAACTATCGATATCAGGATCAGTACCTTTTCGAAAATAAATAATATTGTTACTCGCGGAAGGAATATAAAGATCTTTATGTAGGGTTGCATCTTCGGTGTCTTGTATGCAGTGTGATGGCCATAGGATTTGTTTTGTTTCGACTTTAGGGTCAGTGTATGTGACTTCGTCGTACATATTTATCGTTCGATTTTGATTACCTTTTAAATCTTTTCTACGCGAATTTAGATTATCAAAAAATGAGATATGATTTCGAGGATGCCAGTCATGTGAATACACAATAACATGAAAGGGAACATTTCGAATAAATCATTGATAATAGGAATAATTTTAGCACCATCTTGACGAGCAAGAGTTTTGGATAATGCAAGATTTTCGGTGACAAAACAGTTTTGAACGTCGACAGCAATTAATGCGTTGATACACTTTGATGAATTTCGACCTAGAATAATCTACGATGCATAAGTATGCACAAAAAAGTTGAAGCATCTTTTATTCGAATACAAAGTGTTGGAAGCCTATTTTGCTACTCACGGATAGAAGTAAATATGTAATTGAAAGTAATGTCTGAGATGTAGTTCAGCGTATGAAATTTTAATTTTAAAAAAAAACTAAAAATGGCGTCTAAATCCTTGATTTTTTTTCAATTTTTTCTTGTTATAACTTTCATTATGTTAACGAAAAAAGGAGAACAAATTCAAACTTAGAACAAGAAGACTGTGGACTCTAGGCTTTCTAGAAATCAATTGCCTATTTTGTCTCGTATTCAAGATGACTCGCAACTAGCGTTAAAAAACAAAACCAAGAGATTCCCCTTTTTCCAGTGGAAGTTTTTAACACTTGAAAGAACATTAATTTTTTAAAGAGATCTAACACAGGCAGCTTTTCAAGGTCTACAAGAATACGTATGAGCCATTTGAAAAAGAAGACATTTCATTTACAGAATACAAAATGCATATAAAATAGGACTTGGAGCTAATTTCGACATAATTATGGTCTTGAATAATTCGGAAGACCTACGTCGGTTTGATTTTTATTTTTTTCCAATCAAAACTGTATAGATACTTAAAATTTCTATCCAGTGGAAAGCATTAAAAGAAATCCAAACTCAAGATATGAAACAATTTCTAACTTTAGCTTGACTCAAGCCATTTCTAGAGAGTTAGAAAATGCAAAATTTGAAGACTTAAGCTATATTCTAAATTCAATTAAAATATGTACTTGAAAGAACTTCATTTTCTCAATCTATGAGTGAAAAAAATTAGGCTTCTGCTACTTTCTGTTCAAATAGAACAGGCGTCGACGTTTATGCGGTTACTTATGTGTAACACACTGAAAAAAGATAGGTGCCATATCGAACTACCGCTGGTTTCTGACGTCGTATGACATTTTAAAGATTTCTATTTTCGAAACAAACTCAAAAATGTTTTGAAGTTTTCATAGGAAACCTATGAAATTTTAAACAAAGAATACTGGCGCTTTGATTAATCTTTTGAAGATGTCTTTGAGTCACAAAAAACCTTTTAAAATGTTTAAATTTCGTTTTAAAATAGATTCCGTACAGCACCTATTCCTTTTGTGAAACACGATCTGAGAGGAGTGTTGAAGTGTTTAGGGGCAGAAATTTGCACCCCCCCTCCCCACACAGACCATGACAGAGAAACCCAGTATCCATTACAGAAATAGATAGACCTGTTCTTATATGAAGTACGATTAAATGTCGCTAGAATTTCGTGAAAATATGTCAACTGCTTCCTTTTTGCAGCTTCAGAGGAATTAATAAACAATGATTGATTAACGGATCCGAAGATATCCAAGAAAACATATTCGTGTGACTAGTAACAACAGCTGCATCGTGTTTCACATTTTAATCCCGCAGAGATTGCGCTAACAGCTTTTCAGTGTAAGTTCGTACAATGTTAATGTTACATATTTTATTATTTTCTTCTATTTTCACCTTTTGATACATTGTCTGTTGCGACAGCAGAATCTGTGTTTATAATTACGATGTTTGGCAAAGACTAATGGATGCGTTGGCTTCGTATTGAATGAAATCATGATGAATTAGAAATTTTCAGTTGGGTTCGAATTGATCGATGCAATTAGTTTTATTAATTCTGAAAAAGTGAATGCACAAAAGTAATGATATGAAATGCGAGTCCCAAATGATCTGTGTGAAGATGGAATAACCTGTGTCATTTTGTTCATCACTTTACAGATAACGTTCGCTCTGTTATTCGATATTTAGTGTTCTGCATCTCACACACGATGTCACTAACTCTTCTGCTTTTAGCAAAACTGGTATTCGGTGCGTTGTATGATATCATCTTTCAAAAACGTGAAGCAAAATTCTTATTAAAATTCAGTGTCGTTTTTATTTTACAGTTGTTTTAAGAAAAGCATAATTATTACTTTTTACCAGTTGTCCATATTCACATTAACTTCAAACATGTCCAAGATTTATTGCAAATCAATAACTTAGATGAGAAATAAATATGTCCAATTATTCTATTTTTCTAATTAACAGCTAGTACGATTTTTCTTGATTTTCTAAAATAGAAATTAGAATCGATTATGGGACTCTCATAGTGTCATTAGCTAAATATTTAAAAGATTATTTGGTGTCAGGGACATACTCTCGGCTTGTCGTACGCCTAAAAAGTATAAACACCAATCGTACATGAGACAAATGTGTGAGAAAAATAAAAAAAGACGAAAACTTTAATAATAGATCTCCATGGTAAGACAAAATAAGTTTGGGTATAGATGCCGTTTCGGTCACAGTTGCTACCGTTCAAGAAATACTAGGCTTGCTTCTCTAAAAATCGCGTGCTCTAAAACTATTTCGAGATCGATACAAAAACAGCTGTTTCACACGTTTTTTCCTGCGAGATAGCTGGCACTAGGACTGGAATTTCCATCTGAGGGTATGGGTGTGCGTGTGGATGTAAGTGTGGGTTTAATGATGTCTTTAACTACACTCACGCTCACACCCACACCTACTCCTATCCTTGAGCAAAGTTCCCAAATGATCATTGTTTGATCCTCTCAATCTCTTATCCATTTTTATAATATATTTGAGATTCCACCTGATGACGTTCCTACAAAACAGAAACAAGCACCGTTTGTCGTAGAACGGTGAATATTCTATACAAAAATTTTATTCTGGATCTTCTGTACTAATATCCTAGTGTCACTTAATAAGATGAGTTATTCAACAACATCGAAATAGCAGGTATTGTGGTAGCTATACACACTCACATTCATACTCACACCCTCATACGGATCCCTACACTTTCAAACGGCTAGCTTGAATGATGCATAGCCAAATTTTTTACATATTGATCGATTCTGATTAGCACTGGTATTGTAGGTTTAAAGCACTTTTGGAAATTTGTTTGAATCGAAGTTTTACTTAAAACTTTCTAATCAATGTTGAAATGTCATGCTTCCATTTTTAGATGACCACTTAATGCATACTTCGATTTCCATCATTTTATGCGAGTATTTTCGTAAACATAATTGTGAATACATCACCTCACTGTATCGTGTGATGAATGACAGTATTATATAGCAATGATATGGATTGATTTACGATTCTGAACATACCTGATCATTACTATCTGAGCGATAGTCGAAAGGCATCGTATGATGCTTAGAATCATTCTTCTATAAACACATTCACATTCTCTTTAAGCGGATCAAAGCGTGTCATGGTAGCTCCAATACACAAGCACCCTCACCTTGTCTTTTTTATATTGCCTGGTTCCTCTTGCTGCAGGCTAACAACATGATGGAGCAAGATAAACGGATAAAAAGACATATATATATAGGCAATTATTATGGTCCATTTTTTCTGTCTTGAGCATAAAAGATTAAGTTAGGTCATATTAGAGAAAGCTTTCAAGTTAGAATGGCATGCGAAGCCATGCCAAAGACAGTCGACCTTTGAATGCAAATGAAGAGAAAGAAAGAATCAAGTTATTTGCTTTTTTCTTGTGAAAGCTATTTAACTTTATTGAAAATTTTCATTCTATTATCTATATTTAAAAAGGACAGCTAAAAGTTTTGGAAGATTTCTTGGAAGATACGTTTATAGGATAGTTCTCATTCAAACCATTATATGCGTCCACAGACAACATCTCTTGCCAGTCCTGACTTGACCATTTGACTGAATTCGGACAGACTAATTTGGCCAGAGTCATTTGTGTCAGCTAGATAGGCGCAAAGACTAACACGATACTAAAAGAAACAATGATTAGAAGCCAATAAAGTCTGCTCTTATTAAATTAAACAAATACTTCATCACAAAGGATCGACAAGAATGCTCGGAGTTCGTCTGGTGAAATCAGGCCGTCAGGTAGGCTGACTGGCCTGCCGTAGAGACCTCTTGTCTGTTGATCAAGAAGATCGAAGGCGTTCACAATGTCTGATTCGCGTTCTTGTTGATTACCCAACATAAATACTTTCAAGACCTGTACGAATTCACCCCATAACAATTTTGGAGCTGATGAGTAAACAGGCACTACAGAACAATGAATCAACAAAAGACTGCCAAAGTGATAGCTTAAGCATAGATTATACTGACTGCTATGATACTGCTGTTCGGTTATCTTCAGAGAATGGACAGGTATGCCATCTTCGATCAATTGTACAGTGACACTTCCAATTCGACCGCCAACGATGTTCTCCGTGTATTTAGCATACCGAGACGACCACATTGAGGATGGAGGAAAGGAGAAATGAGCTATTTGTTCAATGAAATGTAACAAGTAAAAATGTCATGAATCGACTTACCAGGCTTCACAAACGACCCACTAAATTTCATACCAGGTGTATCTAATGTTTTTCACAAGCAAATAAGATATTTAACTCACCTCGATATCTAATGAAAGCGATGTACTTACATCCAGCTGGAGCCAGATCATAACGGACGAGATCGAATGACATTGTTGTTCGTCGATAGGTGTATCGTTGGTGTACTGTTTATCTATTTCAACATCATAATATGAAATAAAGTGAAAGTCTCTTGCCATTGATCGGAAGTGGTCAACGATGTTTAGCTGATTGTTTTAGGTCTGTAAAAGATGGGATATCGGAATGAGGTTCTATTCATCATTCTCACTGATCCACAACCACACATAGATACAACACAAGGTTGTGATTACCATACTATTTGCACCGATGGCTATCTTAGCGAGGACCATGACGTCAATGCGCATACCAAAAACATGTCGCATCGATTAGGAAAACGAGTATTCTGTGCTATTCAGCAGTGAGATGAAAAAATTGATCATTTCAATTTACTGCTACTTCATTTTTCTATCCCATGTGTATCTTAACTCTCGAGAAAAATACAAATTAGATAGATTAGATTGTGGTCATTCCATACAAACTTGCTGCTATGCATGTTTCTCGAAAGAATAATGTTGTCAGAGAAAACTTCCGCTGCAATGATTTCACCGTTCCAAGAGTTCTATTATACAATCTTAAAAAGTCGAGATCTTACAGCACCAAAATGATATTATTGGCTACAACAAAACTAGAATTACTGCTCCTATCGATTCCTAAAAACACATCATTTTCGGTAATGAGGAACCAGCTGAGCTTTTAAGCCTCAATTATCTTCAAAACTTCTCGAAATACCTAAAACTTTCGGGAATCTCAAGAACAAGAACGTACCTTTTCTGTTTTTTGACTTTCAATTCTTCTTTCATTATGGATAGATACAGCGATATTTCACTGTCTCTTTCGGCCAATTCTTTAACGAGTGATATAGCTGAGAGTTAAAAGACTGCTAGAAAAGTTTCAAGACACATTTGGCTTTATACATGTTACAACCGTTGAAATGATCTTTAGTGATGTATGATGTCAGATGAAGTTAACAAATGGTAGAGATTGTTGCTCTTCATATAAAAATCGATCAACTGAGTAATCAAAGAGAACATGTTGCATCCTGTTTTCCATTGAGACCGACTGGTTCCAATAATAAAAGGAAAGATTTTAGGCATTTTAGTTTTGCGAATAAATAAGATAATAGATTTCGGAGCTAGCTTCTCTTCGATTGTCAATAAACCACTTTTAAATGAAAATAACCAACGAAAGAAGAAACTATTATGGCTTGTTTTATGAAATAAGAAATGTAATTGAGGTTGAAGGATACAGGAAATAACTTGCAGATGATATTAGAATACATCCTTTAAGTCATAAAAAGCCACTATCAAGAGTCTAATTGCTTGTGTTATGTGATAGCCTAGAAAACAGCACAAGACAACCCTCACTCAATGTGCGGTTCAGCATGGAAACGTTACGATATCGCTTAGAATTTGATGGTTCTGTGTGAACTGATTTCTTCGATAATTATCGAAAAGTTTCATCTTCGACTTAAGCTATGTAAATATAATTTGCTTGTAAAATGTAGCCTATACTACTAACTGTGCTTCCCAAATCATTTTCGAGAAAAATGTGAGTCAAATATCAAGTAAGAAACAAATAAGTATAAAATCATGCTTACCGTTCTGTTGTAATAAATAGCAGACTAAATTTGCAGCTTCTATATATATGCGACAAATGTACATTGTTTGTCAGAGGGCTGTGCTGAGTTTAGAGAGACCATACAATCAAACTGAGCGGGTGAAAGCCCTGATTACACAGTAGAGAATTGAAAGAAAGCGAATTTCGAATTACTCTCGCTCTTGTTTGCATTGCATATAAGACGGCAACACACAACTTTTTTTGT
>CAJNOL010001683.1:12985-48850 GCA_905250125.1 Rotaria sordida
TTTCGTATTAACTGTATATATTTCTTGGTGAAATGTTAATGAAAACATAACTACATCTTTCATCAGTGATAATTCATCGTGAGTGTGGGCTGAAGGAAACATTAACATCCATATCCAGAGGTGTAGAATCTGCCGTAAAAAACGAAAAATTTTCCCTACCGTAAAAAATATTCTTCGAAAATTTCCCCAACCGTGAAACTGGAAAAATTCTCTCTTTTTTAAACATATTTTTGAAAGAAACGAAGAAAGAAACACGGTTACTACATGTTCAACATAACATTATCTAAAAAATTAATTAATTCCATCAATCATTTACTAATCTGGTAGTCATGGGAGTTGTTGATTTCGGAAACGACTTATAACCATGGAATCAGGACGTAGAAGTTTTGAGGATTGATATTGTTCACTTTTCTTATAAAATAACCAATTTTTTTCCTTCTTGTTTTTGAAATGATCATCTAATGAATCGTTGGTCTCCTTCTCCTTATTCATCAGCATTAACAACATGTTTTTTTGTTGTTGTATCACGATTTATCTCTCTTTAAAAAAGTTTTCTTCATGTTGTTTTCAGCAATCTTCAATTTGAAACTTTGACTAAGATGTTGTTTTTTGCAATGATCTTTTGCTTTGTCTTTACGACTATTCCAACCACAATAAAATCACATTACTTGCTCTTTACTTTGGAACATTTCCAGCTCTTAAAATTTGAGACGATTTGATGAAATCAGAAGTTCGATAAAAAAATAGAGAGGATGAGAAAAAAAATAAGTAAGTGTTATGATTTATATTAATTACTGGATCATTCGTTTCTGATTTATATATATATGGGCTTGCCCAGTCTGATTGGATATCTCAATTCTTCTTTTGTACATGTAGCTTCTATAGTATATCATAAAAATATGATTTTTTTACTGGTTATAGTACTCATGTAAAGCGAATGATCTACCAAGGAGAAAGGGGGTATATCTTGTTCAAAACTATAATAATCAAGTGTCCTCTGATATCTAGGAAGAATTATTTTGAGAGAATCGGAATTTCACAAGAGATTCATGAGTTGACCAAGAACATAAACAATTGGCGACAAATCGATCGATTTATTGAAATGTTAACACTTAACTTTGTACGAAAATCGAAAACATTATTCTGTGTCGGTGGTGGGCAGAATTTCGTTATGCATTTCAATATTTTGAGTCAAGTTATTGAATGTTTTTCTTCTACAAAGGTAAATGCCGATTAAACACAGAACAATAGCGAATGTCAAGGGAATTATTGCTGACAAAATGATTTCCGTTTGATGATTTCCATTTGATCTTTCCGGCAAGACATGAGTGCTTGTGATGATACTTTGTTCAGTCGATATCAGAGTACTTGAAGAGGCTAGCATCGTTATTGTCTGGGCGCTAGTGGTTTGCGTCGTGGTGTCAAGAAAAGATAATGATGTCGATTCGGTGAATGGCAAAGTAGTTGTATTATTTGAAAATAATTCACAAAATAGATCTATACTTGTACATCGTCTACTTAATTCATCTACGACTGATTGATTGTATAGACAAATAGGACGATGTTCTGTGTCAAAGGAATATAGGAAACAATTACATGGATGATCAATGTCAACGATTAAAATTGTCTTATTCAAAATATTAACAATTGGTTTGGTTAAACAATAATCATTGTCAGTTAATCGGATACCGTATAGAATTATACGAGGACCTGGTGGATAGTTCCAATTGATAGACGAATTTTCACTATTAACATCAGTTTTTCGATAAAGCCAACTTTTTTCCGTCATATTGATTTTAGAGAGATCCAAATAAAATAATGTTTGAAGCTTTATAATGATAAACCAATTGATTTCGATCAAATTTGTACAATTCGAAAATGATAGACCTGAAAGCGTTGATGAGATAGGATAGAGAAACGAGCTTGTTTGATTCTTGGATAGTGATGTGCTGGATGATAATGGTTCATTTGTTTCGAGCGATGAAAGTCGATTTCCAGCCAAATTTAAATAGTTGATTATCGTTCCATTGAATGTCATTGAATCGATAAGCTCGATTTGATTATAACTTAAATCAACTGATTTAAGTTTATGTGCTTTTTCAAATATATATCCATCCAATGTCTTTATTCGATTGCAGCATACTGTCACATTGTCTAAATTAGTCATATGTTTCAATGGATTCAAATTATGTAGGAAATTATTTGATAAAACGAGTATAACTAGCGATTCATTTAATGGATACAAAAATGATGTTGTTTGATTGTCAATTGTTAAAGTTTCAAGTGATGTTAGACGATTATTATCTAAATTTAATTCAGTCAAGCGCAATCCAACAAATGAGTCGGATTCGATGTTTCTTATTAGATTATTAGACAAGTCCAATCGCGATAAGCTAGCTATATTATCGAATATATTTACTGTAATTTCTTCAATAAAATTATTCTTCAAATCAATTGTTCTAAGCCGTTGAAAATTTTTCAATGAGGGTATTGTACTCAAGTGATTCGATGTTAGATCCAAACCAGCGAGACCTGCCGAAAGACTTCCGAGAAGAAGGCTACCATTTGTCAATGAACAATTGTTCACTGTTATCTCGATAAGTTGAATTGTAGACGACCCATTAGAAATAAATTCCATATCACCACAATTTCGTATGTTCATCTGATAGAATCGAGCACCATCCATCGACTTCAAATTAAATTGATATGGAAGATTGTGTATATGACTGTACTGTATATTCTCGATATGTATTTCGTAGTATGCTCCTTGACTAAATGCATAATCAGCAAGTTTGAAATTTTGTGGTGAAGTAAATGTTATCTCGATCGATGAATCGGTATATTCATGTAGCGGTCGAAAAGCATTCTCTCCTATTTCGTCCATGCCATTAATGAATGTCAAAATAATCGACTGACCATGTAAATGAAATGTTGATGAAAAATTTGTAAAAGTTAAATATGTTAAGCGTGTCAAATTATAAAATGTGAATGAATGTTGATCATGATTTGCCGAAACGAATGGTGTCCAATCTACGAAACTGTCATTTGTTGCATTTTTTCCAATGCAAGAAACAAATGACGTGTCGTCTTGACAATAACAAGTCAAAACTGAATTGTCCAAACAAACATTTTCTAATTTCGCCCAATTGATGATTGAAATCAATTGAAGAATACAAAAAACAAAATTCAATGTAATCATTTGCACAAGAATTTCTGTTTAGTAGAAACAAACCTTGACGATTGTAATGCAAAAATGATTGTTATCTTTGTATGACCAACATAAAATTTGCCTGCAATCGCAGTCTCAAAGATAAGTCATTCACACAGGTAGATAATATTCATTGCAATAGTTGCAAGGAGGTAACTACTGCACCACCACACCAGATTTTGCTCAAAGGTACTGAAATATCCATAGAATTATGAAAAATAAGATAAAAATTGATGTTATAGCTAGGGGAAACTCATTTTATTTCAATTTGATTTTTTCGATGAAGACAAGGCTATTTTTTCGAAAATAATCATTTTTCTATAAAAATTGACGAAAGATTTTCGGAATTGAGGAATACGAATCTCTAAGCAGTTTTTCAAAATTCTTGAGTTCGATTTTTCGATCGGGAAAGCCTATTTTCTGCGGTTTATTCACGTATCATAACATTCAGGTGCTTTTTTTTGCTCTAAATCACCCATGCTCGAAAAAATCGAAGTCAAGAATTCCGACAAACCGATTAGAGATTTAGATTTCTTAACTCCGAATACCTTTGATCTAGGTATGCACCAGTCCAGTTAACTGGGATATCAATGCCACTGGGTACCCAGTCTGATTTGGTTCGACTGAGTATATATATAATTAATATATATTTATTAAATCATCTGTTGCTTAGGGCTATCCACAGAAAGGCCTCTATCATTGGGATACTCATAGGTTCTCAAGATCTATTAAACAAAGGCACCCCACATCTCTTCAAGGAGTATCATTCACAGACATCCATAATTCCTCAAGACCTATGATACAGAGGTACTCATAGATCATCATGCGCTACTATATACAGATACCCAAAGATCATCAACGGCTATACTATGGTGGTACCCAATTCGACATGGTATATATATGACTGATCCATGATTTATTGAATCATTGATTAGTTTTCTTTATGTTACTACATTACAATTATCTAATTTAGGTACCATTAAGATAGCGAAGAAAGAAGGAGAAGATAGAAATAGGAGCGCACGAGACATGGGAGCCGAGAAGGATGGGTTTTTTGGATCATCGCTTTCTCCACTATTGTAACTGCGAGACATAGTGCTGTCGGTGTAGCTTAGAGGTTTTTAAGAATCCTCTATAATTCGCTCTGAACAACCCTATTTTTTGTCATTACCATAGTGGAGAAGATCATGACCCAAAAAACAGATCCTTTTCTCTGCACCCTCTTCCTTGTCACGTTCTCCCTATTATTTGAGCGTGGGGTGTGAGTATGTGGCTGTGGCTGAAGATATGTTTCACAGGTATACCTACACTTCACACCCACCCGCACCGGCATCCACATACTATACATGTCTCAGACGATCCAAAAAGTCGTATCAAAAGGTGTCATTTGAGATGATATTTGGAATGTCAATAGTAAATGCTTATTTGATTTACAAAGAAAATTATGACACGAGCCGTATAACGATACTACAGTTTCGTGAAAGTTTTGTGCGATCTTTACTTCTTGGAGTGCCATTTGAGAATCTAAAACCTAGTCCAAGAGAATGTTCAACAAGTCAAACGAAGCGCAAACTCGCGGATCACAAGCTTGAAGAAAAGAAAGGATCTGACCGCAATGTCCGAAGACCCCGTGTTGGCTGTTACGAGAAAAACAGAGAACAACAATCAAGAGAAGTGCATCATGCAACAACAAAGAGAATAAAAACTTTCTGTTGTGATTGTAACAATTTTTTTTGTCTTGATTGTTTTAACGAGAAGCATCACACTATTTATAGAAAGTGTTTCTTTAACTAATTCCTGTGTGATCAGAGGGATTAACCTTGGTGCCTGTTGATTTTTTTTAAGTGGATAGTATCACAAAGCAAGAAAGTTCAAGATATAGACTGGCGAAAATCGGCTTAGACCGGTTAGACCGGTTGATTGAAAACCTAAACCGGCACTGGGCCCCATCACCGGGTTACCAGTACCGGTTCCATCTCTGGTGTGGGGCGTGGGTGTGAGTGCAGAAAAAGAGATACAATGCACCCACACCCCCACGCACACCCGTCCACACCCACCGTATAAATGGACGTAGATTTTACTCAGGGATCTTGGACTTTTTGATGAGCCCACCTTGTATGATTTTAAAAACTATAGGGTTTTGTAGCCTGTGAAAAGAGCTCTCCGATGAGATATAATTGAAGGTGATTTTCTTGAATTTATATAGAGAAAACTAATCTGAAAGGTTATGATGCGGTTACTAAGTTTTCGTAATAAGGTCATTCGAAATGATAAGGTAGGAAGTCCTCAAATGTATTGAAAAATACTCGCCAGTTGAGGCTCTTTCACCCTATATATGATTGTGCTGGATATCATGTGAAAAGTCCAACAGGCCAAATTACGGTCTTATGCGCCCCTGTCCTTTAGTATCTAGAAGTTAATTATTGATAATGTTTTTTATGTATCCAATCGGCAACAATACAAACTATTATCAAATCATGTCATTGCGTTTTGGGGACTAAAAATTCTTTATATTATTTTAGAAAATAAGATTCAATAAGCTACAGAAAAAGGATACACGATGAACCAAATTTATCTTTATAATTTTCTTCAAACTGATAAATCTAGCGGAAAATATTTTACTGGTAGCGTGTAGGTGTAGTTCTTGTTTCACCCACATCCATACCTTCTCTTTGTAAACTTAAAAAAGGAAACAGCGTCTCTTATGTATTCGTTTTTGATTAGTTTATTCACTTTTTGGGATAAGGATATAATCATTATCTTATGAGATTGTACAGCAAGCTGATCCGTTCGATGGTGATGGATGTCCACTCAAAGCAACATGTAGACTTTGTGTAATTTCTTGATTGATCGGTTCTATTTTATTAAGAATAACATTTCCATTTGAATCAACAGACCATTCTTCATTAACCAAAACAGTTGGATTTTCATCTGTTAATTGTCCATTTTCATTCAAACTTAAACTTTTATAAGTTAAATATAAGCTTGTATCACCTGATTGTTTTGGATGTACAAATTTCATTGTAACAAATCCATTAAAACCTAATGCCATATCTGTCCAAGCATGATTACCTTCGACATTAAATAGTCGATCATCATAAAATAATAATTTTGTTTCACGAGCTTTGATCGGAAGTTCCGTTGCCAATGTTGGAAAACCAGAATTACCAATACATCGACCATAGAACGTTAATTTTTTACCTGAATTCATCACTGGTTCAATCGTTTGTTTTTCATAAAAACTCAATCGATGTTCATGACCCCATAAATAGAGAACTGTCTTTCCTTCTGGTAATAATGATGCAATTTGATCAGGAAAATCTAAATAGACCAAAAAACAAAATTTCATTATTAACATAAAACGTTCATCTTTGTCTATTGTGAACAATATATAACGAGTCTAAAATTGCCGCCATTATCTTTTGTTATAGAGGATAAATAATTTAACACAAAATTTTATCCGATGGAACAAAATGAACTAAACTTGTTTGAAATACAATGCGGCATGGAAACAGAAAATAAAATCAAGTTTGAAAAATGATGATTCCGAACGGGTAAATCAGCGTCTGCATGGCCGAGCAAATAAACAACTATTTTGAAAATAATGAAAGAATTGTCAATGAGAAGTTTTGTTACATGTCTCTGTTTATGATGAGGATCAAAAAGAAAAATGTCGATATGTCTATCACGTGACTGTAAATTAGATCCACGAATAATTAACTTTTATTTCTATACGCTACAATATTCATTAACAATATCGATTCCAGAGCCCAAAAACTTCGGTTCGTTTCGGGCTCTGATCGATTCACAAAAACATCTAAAGAGTTCAGACTTGTGCTCTATTGATGGCAAGTTACGAACATTTTAATGGATTTTCGATTTATCGGAAGATATTTTAGGAAAATTCAAATAAACAAATTTTTGCAAAGTTTTATTTGAAACAAATCTTTCTTTCTCGAAAATATAATTTTGTAAAAAAATAGTCACTTTTCACAAATTGATCATTAAAATCGAGTTTACGCGGAAATTCAATAAATTTAATTCCATCGAGATCTACTACTAATTGAAATATTAGTTAAAAGCGCTACTAAACTTAATAATCTTTCGTCGGTGAATAATTTTGTCCGAATATTTTTTTTTGTTTGTGAAACAGAAGATTTTTGAAAGAAATTATTCATATAAAACTAACTTAAAAGTTACTATTCAATCAATAAAAATTAAAGTTCCATTGCTCATTCATCGAAACATGTGATGCAAAAAAAAAAACTTAATAAACATTATATGGTAACCTGTATTTGGTTCTTCATTCCAAGCACTAATAACTTGATGATGTGAGAAAAACAATAAACCACGTTTATCAGTCATTTGTGGATTAAGGCCAACAACTGTTTTTAACCAATCGATTAATTCTGGTGGTAATTTAATTGAATGATTATCAATAGTTAATAATGAATATGAATCATAACCAGTATCAAGTCCAATTATTCTCCATTGATCATTTTCTAATACCCAATATGAAGTTTTCTGTGATTGTGTAGGACATGTTAAATCTTCTGGATTGAATAAACCTACTTTTGGTAAAAAATAATCCCAATAACCAAAGCCACGACTATACAATTCGTGATTTCCAGGAATTGTAAAACTACCATTTTGTCCAATAGGCCATCGAACACCTCGATCTGCCCAATGCGGTTTTATACCAAGACAACAATGTTCAATTTCAGTTGGTAAACCAACATAATAAATATCACCTAAATGGATTGAATAATGTGGTAAATTAGGTGTCGTTTTTTGTTGTTGAAAAGTTAAATCTAAACCATTCATCATTGCACTAGCAACAAGTGCAGACTCCATTGTTCCAGCACCCCTATAAAAATAGAAATCAATAATTAATCATTATAAAATAAGAATAAATTGATCTACCAATCAGCAACTACAGCAATATTGACGGTACCATCGTGATCTCCACGCATTCGATATAAACCTGTTTCCCATTCATTCCATTGTTTTTCATCAGATATTGTTTTTTGTTGCCGCTGTTGTATTGGATATGTTGTAAATTGATGTCTTTCACCAAAATGACTTTGTAAATATTCAGTTAAATAGATCAATTCACCATGTAATGTATCAAATAATAAATCTAAACTTTCATTTGGATATTTAAGTTGTTCACTAGATATTGTTCGTTGACCATTTTCAATTGGAAGACGACGAATTAAATCTTTACGATGTATATTTATAGTTGCAATATTTGGTTGAATATGTTTTGTTTCATGAAATTTTAATTTAATATTATCATTAATTACTAATCGAAATGATTCTTTTGAAACAAATCTTGAAAATTGTTGATTCTCATCTAATATTTGTCCATCTAATTCAAAATGAGCATCATTATTTTGCTGATTATTATCTGTAGTAATTACTGATATTGATGAATGTTTCGAAGCTAAATTAATAAAATCTTTATCTGATAAAATCTCTTTCAGTGTTGCATTTGATGGAAATGTAAATAAAGTTGGACGTGAATGTCTGAAGGATTTAGTCGAAACATTCTTAGATGATTTCGATGCTGATGATAATAATAATAATGATATTTGTGAATTGGATATATGATATTCAATTGATTCGGGTTTTTCTTGTGGACGTGAACACCGTGATCGAATCATTACTTCTACAAAATAGGAAAAAACTATTTTATTTCTTCATTGATTTTGTTTTTTTCAAAGAAGAAAATCATATCTATTCATCCAATTTATCTAATTGAAATTGAGTTTACTCTTCACAGTTAAAGAATTTTGTATCAAACGAATACATCAATGGAATTTATTCGAAAAAAAAATATGTTAATATATTACATACAACACGATCAGTTCAAATAAAAACTTTGCAAAAGTCAATGAGTTCAAAACAAAAATGTGTTACATGGCACAAGTCAAATAATAAAATATATGAAAAAGAGAGAAAAAAAGAACCTTCTAAGTTTACAACCAAAAAATGATAAGTTCTTGGAGATCTTATAAAAGTTCATTTCTTGATATGTACAACATTGATTTATGCAGAAAATTTGGCCTGTTGAAATCATTAAAGGTTATGAGAAAGTTAGCAGTGATATGGAAAGTATATGGAGTCATTCTGTAAAAAAGACAAAGAATATCAGTTCTTCCTCTATCGAATCTACTATTCTTTGTGGAGTGTTTGTTTTGCTTTTGTCTCTGTATCCGTTCTATCCGAACAGCCTGTCACTGATTTGAAAACATTGTTTATAGATGTAAATTCTGCTCTTCATGATCAGGATGCAGGTACATGACAAACCGTTTCTAACAGTTTTTGAACATACCAAGGATATGACCTCCTCTTGAAGCTTCGAGACAAGCTATAGAAATATGTCACTGGTTTTTTTTTCTTATGGACCATCTCTCATCCTAACTTACATTTAACATAACGATGTATCCTAGAATTTAGCCAGGCTTCAATATTTCCGCTCCAAACTTGATTGTTACAGTCAGTGTGATCTGCCTCAGGTGATAGTGTGAACGTCTCATTACTACTATGAATGCTTGCTAGCTCAAGGCTTTCCTGACTCACGAATAAATACGAGTACTGATCCGGAAGGGAAGAGTAGAAAGTTGTGCAGAGTGTGCGCAATCGTTGGTGAATTTATTCTTCTATCGGTTCGTTAAACTTAAGAGAGCCACTTTCCTCGTGATCATATCCACCATTTCTACTGTAAGATAATGATCTCAGCAGAACCCGTCAGAAAAGCACTCGTTAGCTCACAAAACAGTATAGAAGGTAGTCGTGGACTAGATTTTCTGCCTGATTCTACTTCGACTAATACATTTGTTCGTGTTTGAAATCGACGGTGAGTATGCATTTGATTTGAAGTTTGACTTAATCTATAGAACAGTCATAAAAAGGTTCAAGAATGAAAATCAAAGATCAGACCTACTATTTCAACCGATATTATGAAAACCTCTTCTGTAAAGTCATCCATCTGGATATTACTGAGATGAACGTTGAATTCGTATCACAAAATTAAGGATGGAGAAGCTGTATAAATAGTGATACATTTAAGCAGGAGCAATTCGCGCGAGTTCAACAAGTTTTCGGTGTATTCTCTACAAGCGATCATGATAGGAAATAGATAAATAATTGAAGGTGAAAATATCAAGTAATGTTATTTTTTTCAAATAGTTTGCTGATCTCTTCTGTTCTCGTTAATGTACGAATAATTTCAATTCAAGCATGTCTCCATAGAAAGCTTCTTCACCATCTTGAATTATACTGTTTCTGTCTCTGTATCGTTGCCTCAAATTTTTTCATATTCTGCTTTAAAAAAATGTATGTCAGAAAATGAAAAAAATACGTATCATATTATCGACAGTGAAATACATGGAAACAGTTCTTTTATTCTTGTATCCATCATTGTAGTATATTTGCAATTGAACTAATAAAGAACGAGCTTAGCACTTTGTGCACGTGAAAAAGCTGTGTATAGTAGTAACTTTCGCTTCTCCATAAGTTGTGTGTACATGGATATGAAAAGAATAAAGTTACTATTAGGTAAAACTTTTTCTTGTGCTACAAAGTGAAAGAGTGAAGTCATGGTGGTGGAAGATCGGTGTAAAAGTGAACGATTAGAACTCTATAACTTACCGCACTGCATCGCAGGTTAGACTATACATGTTAGCATCATCGAGGAGCGTCTTATTTGATTATCGTTTTCAGCTAGGTAGCTCGTTAAATGGAAATTTTTCTCCATAAAGTTGATTACAGGCGCTTGTAACACTGAGTTATCCGATGTTGATAGACCAATAACTAAAACTCTACTGCTCATCTCAATTACTGATTGTGAAAGGCACTGGTTACAAACAACCGACTCTATATAGCGCACTGTAGAAACATCACTATGAAATGCGTTGGCAATTTACCTCTCATACACAACTAGAACAAGAAAAGAAAAGACATGACAAAGAAAAAAGGGAAAGAGAAACGACGAAACAATCCCATATAATTTAAATCAGACGATTATTAGTGATTCATCATTTGGTATAAAGTGCATTAGATCGATGGTAATTGACTATTCCTTCGTCGATAGTTTCATACCATCATATTATTCGATATACCGATGGTAATCGAGACCAGTCTGTAATTAACCCGTTTCTAATCAATCTTCGACCACCATCTTGTTCTCATTTGTATTCTATGCAGTTTTATCTGTTATCTTTTTCAAAAATAAACCTTAACCTACATTCAATTTTAAAGACTCGAACATTAGCTTTATCACAAGTTAAGATAAAATCAAACATAGCTGCAAAACTCAATCCACAATATTGAACAAAGTATTGTTCAGATTAATGATTGAATATAAAATATTCCTGCTACAATTCTCTCTATTCAGTAAACGTGAAAAAAAATAACCCCAAGCCAATAACTTTCAGCGTAATCCATGCTAGATTAAAATGTCAAATATGATTGAATTATTTTTATTGTATACAAGAGCATTGTAGGAACACTACTTTCACTGTAAGAGATCACGTTCTATTACGATCTATGTAAGGTTCCGGAAATGCAAAATTAAAGCAGATTTTTTTTTTCTTTTTTTTATATATGATTAGATAGAGCTTGACGAGCTGATCAAGAATATGTGTGTTTTAAATTTTTTGGAGTGAATTTTTAGTTAAAAATTCTCAGTTTTCTCCTATAACCTATTGTCTTCAAAAAAGAAAACAAAAAGTCAATTTTCGATAATCAACCGATTTTCAATTATTTTTCATTTGTTTCAAATTCTAAAACTGTTTGTTTCGTATTCAGCATGAAAAACTGAATCTAAAAAAAATCATTTTAAAATGATTTTTTTAGATTCAGTTTTTCATGCTGAATACGAAACAAACAGTTTTAGAATTTGAAACAAATGAAAAATAATTGAAAATCGGTTGATTATCGAAAATTGACTTTTTGTTTTCTTTTTTGAAGACAATAGGTTATAGGAGAAAACTGAGAATTTTTAACTAAAAATTCACTCCAAAAAATTTAAAACACACATATTCTTGATCAGCTCGTCAAGCTCTATCTAATCATATATAAAAAAAAGAAAAAAAAAATCTGCTTTAATTTTGCATTTCCGGAACCTTATGTATGAGAACATTTTGATTTTTCAATATTTTCGACATTTTCTATTCAAATCTCAGAATCTAAAAACTAAAAGAAAATCCCAAAATCTAAAATCTATTTCTTTCTATTGGTAAGGACTGTTTGTGTGATGAGGGAGCCAGTGGGAGACCAAGAGAAAGAAATAAGTTCTTTGTGCTATACTTCACCATTCATTGATGATCATGTTTCACAAAAAAAGAAAATACACAACCAATATCTCTATATATTTTCGTGAGATAAAGCCTTAATTTTGCACTGACCTTGCAATCATTGATGAGACAAAATCCATTATAGAGAGTTTGCAGCCTCTTCTCAATATTTCTTAAACCATTAGAAATACAAAAAAAGCTAGGAAAATAGGCCAAAATATAGGATAAATAAATATAATGTGTATCAAGACACCTAACACCTAGAAGAACAAACCCGACGTCAATGAATTCTCTTTTTTTTTGCTTTCTGCTTGAGTTGTTGCCTCTTGCTCATTGTTGCCTTAGCAGTGTTGCAATGAAGAACGAGAGAAAAAATTGAGATTTGTTGACAACATAGGCAAGAAATTGTTGTCGTCAAGTATGTTACACTCTCTCGGTTGGAAAAGCGAAGAAACAAAAGAATCAATTGAAAAAAAAAACAAAAATAAAATCGATTTTTTTTTTCTTCTTACAACATACATTTCAAGCTATTCAATATTTTACTTCACAGGGTGTTTTAAGAGATCAAGTATTGAAGAATAGTGAAAATCTTATTCGGAATGATTAATGAAATACAGTGGAATGTAAAAAAAAAACATAACTGTTGAGTACACAAATTTTTGAAAAGTGTTTCTAATGAATTTTATACACAAATTGTTTGAGAACTCTATTGAAGACTAAATAGTGACTAAATTTACGAGTGAGAACTAATAGCCATTCGAAAACATTCTTAAATCAGTAAATTCCTATAACATCTTTGATCAATAATCTATTAGAGCAGCTGTGCGAGAAAAGATAAAAGACAATCTGTTTTCTATGTTCAGATAACAACAATAGCATACCAAATACAAACAGAGTTGGGCTACTACAGACTTCCTCGAGTGCGAGTGCGAGTTTCGAAAAACTTTATTTGAAAAAATAAGTTTATAGCTCTACAATATATTATATACGTGTCAAAATAGAATATTGTAATGGTAAAAAGTTAAAAAACAATACTGGACAATACTTTTCGAACGACAGTGTTTTTCGTATAACTATCTTATAAAGCTAGCTTTGGAAGTGCATCTTGTGTCATAATTACGGACATTGTCTCTACTATATCTACAGAAAATATCATCCCTAAGTATTGAGTTATAGTAGAACTGGTCATGTAACAATGAGTAGTAGCAGTTAGTGTTTATTGGGCGATGTTTTAAAGTATTATTCTTTTCTACAAATTTTCGAAAAGAACTGAATCCATTACTTATTTTATGATAGACAACTGGTAATGTTCATTGTGAACTCTTTATCATTTTAATATGATGAGTGATTTTTCTTTTCAAATATCATACTCGAAAGAGTATCAAACCTGCGTAAGATAGCAGATAATTTAAACTTTCACGAAAAATGCTTTTCGATTTTGAAAAGTTATTTTCTGAAAAATTTGCTACGTTTGATACTCTTTCGAGTATGATATTTGCAAAGAAAAATCACTGATTACATTAAAATGATACAGAGTTCACAATGAACACCACCAGTCGTCTATTATAAAATAAACATTTCACTTCATAGATATGTTGTTTTTAGAAAATTTTAGTTATTCAAATATAGTTCGTCTTCTACTTCTTCCATTTATATGGATTCAATTCTTTCCAAAAATTTATAAAAAAAAAATAACACTATTTAAAACATCGCCCAACAGAAACTAGCTGCTATTGCTCATTGTTGCACGGCCAGTTCTACTATAACTCAACAATTATGGATGAAACCCTCTGTGGATATAGTAGAGACAATGTCCGTAAGTGTGTGGGTGTGTGTCTTCTGTTCTAACACACCCACTCTTAGTATTACTATGTTGACATAATTAGTTTCTTTCTTCTTATCTATTTATATGTTTCAAAGAGTGTAGCGAAAATGGACATCTTTCTTTGACTTGATTCGACTCGATCAACTTTTTGGAAATCTCCATTCAATTTGGGTTCGATCTCTGATTTGTATAGCACACTAACTGACTAAGATGTGCCTAATCTACAATAAAGATGAAATAGTTGATGAAGAGAATGATAATAGACAGATTTCAAGATATCTTCCAGTAGTTTTTTGCTGCGTTTTTCTTTTGTACTACTTATTCAATTATTGAAATATTTGTTGAAAATATGGAATTTGAAGTTTACAATGTGTTCTGGAATACAAACTGAAAAATTTCGTAGTTTTTTTCGAATTGTTGCAATCCCGTTTGTTCCGCAGGATTGTACTCGTGATTGAGATTCCAAGCAGTCAATATATCCATGACAAACAATTTCTACAGACCAGATACAGAATATTGCAACGAAAGAAATAACTTTCTCATAACAAAATATAAGTGAAAACAATTATCCTTTTCATAATGGCTCAGCAAAAGCATAGTTCTGGTCAATTCCAAATCGCTTTTCCAATGCATTTTGCATGTTACATAGGATGGTACAGTACCCAATCGATTATCGAAAAATGTATGTTCAATTCCTGTTCTACTTTTTATGATCTTTCTCAACAAGCCTTTCGTCCTTGTTAACTGTACTTGTTAATTATAATTTCTTCTATGATTATAAATAAGAAAGGATTTTTGAAAGATTGTTTATCTTTTATTATTATTTAAAGTTACAGGATAAATCGAAAGAAAATTGAATTAGAATATAATATTACGTATTTGATTTTTTGCACGATCCATATCCTGCCCATTCAACGGAACAATAACATCCACTATTACATGGAATGCCGCGCGAACCAACTTTGCAAGTCTTGCTACAAGTATCTTCAGACGGATTAAATACGACGCTTTAAAAAGAAACATAAAAAAGTTGATTTAGAATAATAATCTACGATTATCTATTGTAAAAAATATTCTTATGCGAGCATTGATATCAACTTACTTCGGTCTAGCCATAGCTATACCTGCCAGAGCTATCGAAATGGAGAAAATGACGAAGTAGGTAAGTACTTTTGCCTTCATATTTGGATTCTTTTTTCTTTAATTATACTTCTATTTTGTCTATGTTGTACAATAAAAAGATTGCAGGTGATTTAATCTACAAATATTCATACGACCACATAAAAAAAAATAATATTCTAATCAAACGTTTATCAGCAAATTATAAAAGAATAGCATGAAAATTGCTCTATTTCCTGTGAAATTGATGTCGTTTTAAATACTAATTTTGGTTCACGATCACCCATCGAGAATAATTACTTTATACATTAGCTAAGCTTTAGACATTATACTTACAGAGGTTTTATTATTTCTACACATAACTTTTCCAAAAGCTTTGGCTCACAATCATGCATTGTAATTGGTTCAAAAGCTCTGAAATTTCTTCTTCAATTTAGAGACCTTAGATATATATAACTATCTGTTTAAGTACCTATCAATTAGATAAAAAAAGATCAAATAAATAAACATAGAATCAACTAAGTAAGATAGTAAAAATAATAAAACGTGAGAATGATGAAGCAAAAGAAAATAACCATCCAAAAAAAAACAAGTCAAAAAAGATAAAAACAAAATGGTGATATTAAGAAAAACTGTTAAAAATATGAAAAAAAAAGAAAAATCGCAAAGAGAAAGGAGTGATGTGTAAGCAAGGCAGTTAAATAGATTGAAATTAAAATAACTTTATGGGAAAAAATGCAGCATTAAAAACAAAAGATTAAAGCAGCAATCAATGATACTACAAAAATATAAAAAAAGATAAAACACTATTACATATAACTAGAAAACAGCAGGTGATTTGTAAATTCTAAAACTATATAAGAAATCATAAGCCATAATACTGTAACGATATTATATTCATAACTATCATATCTATCGCATGTCCTTGAAATCGGTGAAGAATTGGCGATGAATCGCTAATTTTTTTGATGATCCTGGCAATCTTTATGATCGATTATAATTCTTTATTACATCGACAATAGAAGTGATTTTGTATATATAATCTTAATTTCTATTGTGATATTGAGAAATTCTTATTACTAATATATACATTGAAGAATATTTTTATTAAGAAATTGGGTAGTTATCTTAATCCATATAAAAACAAAACATAAAATAAGAATAAAAATTACTCAAGCGATATAGAATTCCTCATATATAGATGATAACATAATTAAAAATAAAGAAAAGTAATAAAAACAGATTGATGTTGTTAATTTAGCTTTTCTCTAAAATCACTCCATATATAGTCATTTTGTTAGCAAATGAAATCTCTACAACAAACAAATGGACAGAAATAGTAACCTAAAACGACGACGACAAAAGACATCATCTAAAAGAAGAAAGACAAGTTTTTCAACCCCATATCGACCAAAAATTGAATATACAATAAAAAAGAATTCTAATTGAAAAATTAATTTATCTAAAAACATGTCCTAACATTATTTGTACTATCAAAAACATCAACTGAAATAAATAAATGCGAACTCAAAGATCAGTTCGATTGTTGTTTTGAAATTATCCAATCTCGTTAATGTCACAGTAGTGAATAAGTAGTGTCAGGGTGTGAATTTGTGGGTGAGGATGACAGTGACAAAAAAGACATCCATCTCACCTTCCTTTCAAGATACAAAATGATAAATATCTGTTAAATCTTAAGAAAACTATAAATGTTATAGTTACCATCTGATGAGACTTTTGATCTTGATCAAGATTGAAACTGGTAGAGTGTATGTAGTGTTGAGTACAATTAAGTGAAAATAGTAAGAATCATTTCTCTTTTTCTAATATTACAATAAATCTGACTGGAATTAATCGAATATGTTATTTCAAGCAACTCTTTAGCTCGAGTGATGTTAGCTTTGATTAATTTCAGTTATTAATTTTATGAAAGCCATTTCAGTAAATATGATGTTTGCATGCATGAAAAGAAGAAATATGAGAAGACAATAATGAGAATAGCTATGAACCAAATCCACATAAATGTACTGAGGTACTATCGCTTGAGACTAATCAACTATTGATACAGATGGAATTCGATCAGTGTAGCACAATGGTTCTACTTTTTCATGCGCATAAGGATGGATGTGGTGTGCGTTGCAATGATCTCTTCATTTACTCACACCCACATCCTAAATGCATCATGATAGAAAAAGTTTCTCAAATATAAATCGTGTCTAAAGAGTCTCTAATGTGTTATATTAAACTCAAAAAATAGACAAAAATGATCATTTTTTATGAAATTTTTTTATATTTTTTGCTCTGAAAGTGTATCAGATTAGTTTTCTTCCCAGATCTTTTAGTATCAGAAGAAAGCTCGTCAAAAACTGTATCTTTCCTATATATAACTCAATAAGATAATATGTGAGGAGATTATTTAATATTTGAGCATAAAGAAAATCACTATCATGCGAACTAGGTTCACATAGATGGAAAATAACAACTATTATTTGATTTAAATTTTTTAATTGTAAGATTGTGTTAAATTGTTTTTGTATATATTTTTATATTGTACATTCACTATTGTTACTATTGGTATATACATGGGCGGCACAAGCTCAATTTTTTAGGGGAAACAATAAACTTTAGAACGAAACTATATCCACTTTCGAACTGTAGTTCAAAGCTCGGCAGTAAAACTTCTTTTCGAAATTAATTTCTCAAAAACATATCAAAAACTTGCGTATTAATTTGTTTGATAGCATAGTAAGGTCTTCAGCTCAGCAGTCAATTTTTCTGAAAGAAAATAAAAACTGGGATAAATACATGGAATGATAGTCCACATTTTGTTCTTTCGAATACAACACGATTTCAAAATTGACACTCTCTTTTTTAGGCAAAATTTTTGAGAACTGTTATTAATCACTTCTTAAAAAATAGGCTTTTCAGAAAAAAAAACGGAAAATGCCTTTTGTTTTTTCTTATATTATACTTTTTCAAACGCGTAACCCAAATTTCTTTGTCCAGGCTCATTAAATATGTTTAATTTAATTTTTTGTTTGAAAGAGCATGTCAAAATGCAGGGCACCCAGGTTTAAAATCTACGATCGTACACGACCGTATACAAAAAAAATACGACGAATAACGATGGTCGTATACGATTGTTGTATACGACCATCGTATACGACGTTATACGATTATATACGATTGTCGTAAACGACCACTGAGTACGACCATCGTAAACGACACTCGTATACGATCGTATTTTGGTCGTATATTTTTCTCGTATATAGTAAGATAGCTGGATAGTGCTATATATGTGTCACTTTTTGTTACAAATTATTGATTTGGTTTATATTTTCTATTTTACATAATCTTTATGCAATATACTTTCTAATTATTAACAATGAGCTGGCTAGACTCTTGTTATATTTATTGTGACGGGAAAGTGTGGACAATCTCTTTTTTTGTTTTTATTCTGGATTCTTTGCTGAAAAATGCTGCCTTGCATGTTCCATAGGCCACAAGAAGTAAAATCATCATTATATCAATCAAAAATAATGTAGAGATGTTTGACTAAAAAGATGACTTTTTCAATCTATCACATTTAAGATTTAATTTTTATTAGATATATTAATAAAGATATGCATCTCGACTTTTTTCTTTACAATCGATTTTGTATAATAACTTATGTGTTGCTTATCTTAAAAATTTTATATAACTAGTTAGAGCAATATTATATATAAAAATTATGCTCACAAAAAAACTGTATCGAATAATTTCATAAAAAAGTTTTGCCTCTATATTTGGAGAACACTTGATATTATACGACGCGTAACGTCTTTTTTCATGTTTTCATTTTATGTATTGTCTCGAACGATTGCATTATTATCTATACAGAATAATACTTAAAATAAACATATATTATAATTATGAAAAATCGCTTAAAACCATAATAAAACGCCTAAAATTGCTCCATTTGCCACACACAATACTGATCATATACAGGTGTTTGCAAAAAAACTTGCACATCTTTTTATACGGCTATTATCTTATATAGATGTCCTCTTCAAATCGTTTTATATTGTAGTTGATAGCCCACGAAGAGTACTATAAAGCAGTACAATTTGATATTCCCTTTGGTTACCTTTAGAGGAAATAGAAAAGAAAAATCTTTTTTCTTGAACAAGGCAAAATTATTTACAACACAAATTTCAACATTTTTAACTTCTTCACCTGAAAAATGATGGGGTTCACCATTTTTTTTTGAATTTATTTTCTCAACATTATAGTTTATGGCTGACCGAAGATTCCTATGAAGTTAATATCCAAGGTATCAAATGAGTACTCGAGTATTTATGGTGTAATAATGTTAACGAGTTGTTCAATGATATGACTGATACATTTTCAGCCATTTTCCTCATTAGAAACGCCCTTGATGATAAAGCTTTTCTGCGGTGATATCGGTCTTTTAATCGCTTGCACCTAACAGCAAAAAAAATAGGTAACTTTCAAGCATATAAGCTTAATAAAGGCTATCAGAACTGCATCTCAATGTATAATAGACAAGACATCTTGATTTGCAATATGGTCGCATTCATAAACTTTTTTTTACTTTTACAGGTACATATTTCAGTTGTTCGTTTGGACATTTTGACCAACAACGGTTTATTTTTATCTGGTATTATTGTAATAAATAGTTCTTAGCAGAACACTTGTTTTACAATCAATCACACAGCTAGATCTTATGGCTTTGTTTCGACAGTATAATATTAATATATGCTAGATTTTCGAGAGAGTAGAAAGTAGTATAATCATATAAATTTATATTAAAAATAAGAAAACCCGGAGTTATCTATGGTGGTTATCTAGTATAACTATTGAAGAGTCAACACTAAAAAAATGACGCTTATAGTTCCTTCGAGCCATGGAAAAAACATTCTACGATAAAAAAAAATTTTGTGCAAGTTTTTTTGCAAATCACCCGTATAATCAATAATAGACAATTAGATATAAAATCACCAGTATGACCATATTTTGTGACTTGTACGGTCCGTTACAAGTATCGTAATGCTCGTCCTGGATGGTGCAGTATGTGTTGATTTCGAGAACTTTTATTTTTATCTCATTTTATGTTAATTACAACGACAGATCAAACAGTAGCTATTATTTTATTTTAATAAATTCTATTTTTATTCTTTGATTATCTGTAACAATAAATCAAGCAGTATGAATTTATTTGAACAAATTTTATGTCTCATTTTCAGACTATTTATAACGACAAATCAAACAGTGAGTATTAATCTATTTGAATAAATTTTTTTTTCTTATTAGATTATTTATAATGATATATCGAACAGTAAATAGTAATTTATTTAAATAATTTTTTTTTATTTTTAGATTAGTGAGAATGACAAATCAAATGGTAAATATGAACTTGTTTAGATAAAGTTTCTTTTTTTTTTTTAGATTATTTATAATGATATATAGAATTTATAATTATATATAGAATGGTAAGTCATTTTTTATTTAAATAAATTTTTTATTTTTAGATTAATGAGAACGACAAATGAAATAGTAAATATTAATGTATTTCAATCAATTTTATTTTTAGTTTTAGACTATTTATAATGATATATAGAATTTATAATTATATATAGAACAGTAAGTAACTTTTTATTTAAATAAATTTTTTTTTTCTTTTTAGATTAATTAGAACGACAAATCAAATGGTAGGCATGAATTTGTTTAAATAAAGTTTCTTTTTGTTTTTAGATTATTGATAATGATATGTCGAACAGTAAGTAATTTTTTACTGTAAATAATTTTTTATTTTTACATTAGTGAGAACGACAAATCCAATAGTAAGTATCGATTTACTTGAATAAACTTTATTTTTATTTTTAGATTATTTATAAATTTTATTTTTATTTTTAGATTATTTATAGACTTTATTTTTATTTTTAGATTATTTATAAATTTTATTTTTACTTTTAGATTATTTATAAACTTTATTTTTATTTTCAGATTATTTATAAATTTTATTTTTATTTTTAGATTATTTATAAATTTTATTTTTAGTTTTAGATTATTTATAACATATAAAAGTAAGTAAGTTCTTATTTCAATAATTTTTTATTTTTGGATTAATGAGAAGGACAAATCAAAATATAAGTGTTAATATTAATTAATGTGGGTGCCCAGCCTGGCTGGAAGTTTCATTTCTTTTGTCCCGATGTAGCTCCAATGATATATCAAATAAATATTAGTGTTTTAAAAGTTATAATAGTATAACTTTCAAAACACTAATGTTTATTTGATATATTATTGGAGCTGCATCGGGACAAAAGAAATGAAACCTCCAGCCAGGCTGGGCACCCACATTAATTAGTTTTTGTGTTATTTTGAGAGTGGAGGGGAGGGGGAGGGTAAATTGGAAAACCTTATGTGGAATACGGTAACAAACGACATTGTATACGACCATTTACGATCGTTTACGGTAGTCGTATAGACGTCGTATTTCGCCGTATACGACACGACGATATACGGTCGTAATTCTGGCGGCAAGTAATACGGCGAAATACGGTCGTATACGATCGTAATGTACGCCGTATACGACCGTACACGATCGGATACGACGTCGTATACGATCGTTTACGACTGTCGTAATCCTCGTCCTGGGGCATTACACAAAGTACTTTTTTAAATTAAACTTTGTTTTTTATTATTATACATGCGAACACTTTTATGAATGGACGTCCCTTTTTACCAAATTTTTTTGAATTATTCAGCTTATGATCCATTTTCTCCCCTTAAAAAGTAAGAATTTACAAAAGAAGGACTCCGTGGTGTTCTACATTTTGACATCCTCTTTCAAACAAAAAAATTCGTAATGTGTGGAAAGAGTCCAGACAGAAAAAAATGGGTTGCGAAGTGACCCTTTTTTGCTCTCATTTGATCCATATCTCTATCAAAACGTCATGGTATAGGGCTGAAAATTTTGCCACACCGTCTTCAACTTGGGGCCAACGTGCTTTGAAAATTTCCGAAGAGTTGCATATACTCGATCTTGAAATTGATTTTTAAATGAGGAGGCTTTAAAAGTTTGAGTTGTATTATGTTTTTATCGAGAGCTATGAGCGCAACAACGTCAATTTTTTGGAGAAGCAATAACTTATCGCTTCTCCAAATTTTCTTAGAAGAAATAATTGTGCATATTATTTTGCTAGTGTATCGCTTAAATCCATATAAGTAGTAAAGTTACGCTTAGATTATCTATAAAATGGAGGTAGTTAGGGAAAGCAATTGCTTCCCTTCGCTACTACGGCGCGCCGCCTATGGGCATATAATTTTTTTTTTTTTTTGTTATTATAAATAAACACTTAGTTACATTTTGATCTCGAGGGTTCAGTTGTTTTTTGCACTCCGTACTATTCGTTAAAATTTACTTTTTTGTGCTACTTCACCTTCATCGATTATGATAATATTAATACAAAAGCAGTTCATATTCTAATTTTGATATTATGAAAACATAATTTAATATATTCATTTTTTGACAAAACACAATACAAACACAATACAACATCAAATAAGTTTTCAATTGTTTTTCTCGCATTTCCTTCATTTATGTCATTGTTGCTACTACCGTATTTGTTCGTCCATTGACTCTTCTCATAAGAGATGTTCGAAGTGGATCAGTAAACTTAAATAAAGTAATCATCACAAATGCTAATGATACATCGATAAATATATAAGCAATACGAAAACGATATTTTGGTGGATTGGTGAAAAATGACATGATGATAATTACTGTATACGGAATACCAAATGCTAATAACATTATTACAAGTATAACTGTACGTTGAACCATTCTTAATTCTTTTTCTGCGCGAGCTAATACATTAATAGGTGTTACACGTTTACTCATTTGTTTTACATATCGAACTAATTTTAAATAAATAAGCATAATCAGGGACACGGGAATTATATAGATACAAAATGCCGCATAAATTATAGGGAAAGCAAATCGAAGAGGTAATTGACATATTTGATTGTCGACATTGTAAATAACGCTATTAGTGAACATAAATGCAATAGGAAACACAAAACTGAATATCCATGTTGAACAAATTAATAAAGCTTGAAATCTTGCTGATTGCCAGAATAAACGAAATGGATAAACAACAGTAATATATCGATAGATAGATTGTAATAGAAATGAATAATCGAACAGAGCACATGAAGCATAAGAAAAATAACCTCGTAAAATACAAAATGAATCTTCATATGAAATTTGTTTAACATCATTTTCAAGTGTAAATATACATATACTCAATAAACTACATCCTACTATAATTGCACTTAAACATGTATTGGCAATCATCATCATTGGCACTGTATGACATGTTTTATCCAGAATAATAATACATAGAAAAAGAATACTAAGCATAATAGCCAAGCTAGTACATACAACCATCAAAACATCAAAAGGGATAAACCATGACTCAATGGTTATTATAGTAGAGTTTTTGACAACTATCGATGATTCCATGAAAGAAGTTGAATTGATTGTTCAAAAACAAAATGAAGAAATGAAGAAAGTAAAAGTTTTGAAGTTAATATATATGAATGTTTTATCTATTAAATAAGTCATGCACACTATTTTAATAAGTGCACGGTTTCCTTCAGGGATTGATACGACACTTTTCTCTTTTTATCTGACAAGCAAGAGTGTCAGAGAAAATCTAATAGATTTAATTTTTTTTCACAAACCTGCTGAATGATGATATAATGAGTTGTTTGACTAAATAATCTGAACATTTTATGTAATTAAAATTAAATTAAAAACAAAAAGCATTCAATATTATCGAATAGAACTCTAAGACATAGAAATATTTCTCAAACAGATATTAGAAATAACGCAAACTGAGAATAACTAAAGAAAGAATGATTTCGAAATGATCCATCGAATATTGTTTATATGATATATTAAAATGAACTGAATAGTTTTTGAAAAAACAACTAAGAACATTAAACTAATAGTTGAGAATAAATATAAAGAATGAGAAAGGATAGAAAAGTTTATTCTAAAAGAGAAGAATATAATTAAAACTTCTTTCAAAATATTTTCAATATAAAAGTAGGGAAACATTAAGATGTTTTTGTCATGCCCAGATATGAATCATCTGAATAATAATGATGTCTTTAACTAATCGAGACAGATTATTTTTTTATTTTTTTATTTTTATTAACCTAGATTATTATGAGAAAAAGTAAAACTATTGAAGAAAAATGGCAAAAAAAGAAATACTCATTTATATATGCTTGTTCTCAAAAAGAGAAATCGAAGTTGTAAAATAACATAATTCTAAATGATAACTTTTTCAAATGTCAAATTTATCATTCGAATGTTTGCATAATTTTATAATCGATAAGATTGATATGAATAATCAACTAAAATATATAAAATAAATATTTCAATTGAAGATAAGAATCTTTTTCTCAATATCATAATTCAGAATTAGAAATAATATCGATGTATTCTATAAGAAGATCAACACAATATCTTTTATTAATATCATTTATCATTCTTTGATAAAATTCAATCTGTGAAGAAGGATTCTCTTGTTCATTTAGTTTTTAATTCATCATTTTAATCATTTATAGAAAAAAATAAATAAATCACTTGTATTTCGAATTAATACAAAAACAAACACAAAACAAGATAAAAATTCTTTTTAATTTTACTAATTTATCTCACTGCTGCTATTACCATATTTGGTTATTTATATATCTTCTTTATTAGGGACGTTTTAAGTGGATATGCACATGGAGATAAAACAAATATTATAAGAGCCATTCCACTTAAGCCACGACCAAAAGTGCTCAATCGATGTGCTCCGATTTGGCTCATTTCAACATATGTGACAGAGGCAAATGTTTGATGAATTTTGGTAAAATCCGATTCGAAAAATATTGAACCATTCATTTTTTATCGCATTTTTGCTGAAAGCATTATAAAATCACTATAAAGCTCACTTTCAGGAAGGACGATTTTGGACACCGGAAAAAATCAACAAAATACCTACCGTTTGAGCTAAAATTTTTTGCACATCAATGCCTAAGTAAGTTCTAGATGTACCATAAATTTCAGCTCGAACGATTGAGTGATTGGTATTCTACGGATTCCATAATATGAAGAAAAATCACTTTTTTGACCAACTTTTGCTGCTGATATCTCCAGATTGAAAAATGATGGAGACCTGAAATTTTGGATATCAGCATATCTCAATGCTATCTACCTACTATATAAATGTGAAAATGAAACTTCGGCTATGACTGAGAGATGACACGCTTTCCTTGGTGAGACATGCAACTACGATTTATATGTTTCTCTAATAAATTAACAAATGCTGTTTATTTTCTTTGAATTGCAGTTAAAGACTATAATTATGATATTAGTTGATACAGAGAATAATATTAAACGAAAACAGAGTGATCATTCCTATTTATATGTATTATCATGACAAATTAATATTTTGCATTACTAAACAATCAATTTAATCAATATTTAAATTAAGTGTATTTTTAAAAAATTTGCATATATTTCAAATTTTTCTCTAACTAGAAATACATGTTTGTATTAATAGTACTAATCAAAAGATTTTTAAATTTAAACCAAACGTTTATATCACGTTTTAGTCAAACTATTCAGGAAAAAAAAGCATTAAAGATGTTATATAAATGCTCTAAAAACACACACGAGTTGATGATTTGTGTCAAATCTACATGAGAGATATTAGTTATTCATCTATTCGACTACTACAATTAGGAATTCATCAAAGCCAAACAGTTAAGTTTGACCTAAATTTCAATCATTGTCAATTAACTAAGAAAAAAAAAGAAATAAATCGATTGAAAAAAACAATGTAACAACTAAAAGACTGCAGAAATCTCCGAGAAAACAGCAATCCTAGACAAGAATAGACGAACTAATCGAATCTTTTTGATGCTTTCACAATAGATCAAGTCATTCGAGAAACATTTCAATATTTATCAAATTACTGAACATTGTCGCAATCGTTTGAATAGCAGTAGTGAATCTAAAATTTCGAAAAAGTAAAAGGACCATGGATGGTTATTAAGACACGTTTTGAAGTTCATTAAAGATCATATCAACTCATTTTTGAGCGTTTTTTGCTTAGAAAAATCGAAAAATTTTCCAGAATGGAAGCATGATCATTTGCAGTGCTCCTTTCAAATTCATCACTGTTGGATAGTTACAGAATCAGAATGATTCAGTGTATACCCAATTACAATGTCAACAAAAATCACAACTAATATCTAAATATTTATCTGTGACATAATCTAATATTGAAGTATTCTGAAGATGAAACATCTAGTTTATTCTAATATACAGGAAATAACAAAAAGAAAAACTAATAATAAAGTATTGTTAAGCATCATTAGAATTATTTTGATAACCAAGAATACGATATTTAAGATCCTAGAAGAGAAAACAAATAATAAATAACCACTAGTTGAATACTCTTACTTCGACCATTTTATGTGTTTGATTAACTTTGAACCAGCTGCTAACATTCCTGTATAAATATTTTTAGCTGTTGCAATCATATCTAAACAAAGACAAATATTTAAAATGAAACAAATAACTTCTGATTTACCTTCAGTAGAAACACTTAAGCTATTTGTTTGTGAACGTTTTTCACCACAATCTAAAACATCTTGACATTGTTTATAATTTATTTTAATATCTTCAACTTTTTGTATCAAATAACTAAAACAAAGAAAATAATATTCTGTTGAAATAAATAAATAATTTACTTATCAACAACACGATCTTGAATATCAGCACTTAATGGAAGTGATCGGAGATATTTACAATAGTTGCATTATAAAGTTTCTAGAAAAAAAGAATTTTTTTCGGATGAAAAGAATGAATAAAATACTTGTTGATATGCTTGATTAATTTGAGCAAATGCTACTTCATCTTTTTGAACATCACTTTGAATATATAAAACATGTTGTTGAACATTAACAAATTTGCTTGTTAATGTATGTTCCATATCAGTTAATCATTGTTCGGTTTCAGATAACATTGTACTAAAAATATTGCTTTTTTTTTTCTTTTTTAAATAAAAATAAATTTACATAGAATATTCAACAAGATCATTTAATTGTGATAATAATTGATCCATTGGATCAGATGATTCTGTTGGTTTATGAATAATACTTGTAGAACCATTAAACAAAAAAAGGCATATTTATTATTTATTTTCATTAAATCCAGTGGCGTACCGAAGGGGAGGGGGCAGGGGGCCCGGATCCTCCTTGGATAAAAATTCCCTGTGGGACAGTACGGGTGAAAAAATTGTGTCACAACTTTTATTAAAAGTCCACTGCGGGCCCCCTCCTTAGAAAGTTGGGCCCCTCTCTTGAAAAATTTCTGCGCACGCCACTGATTAAATCTAACCGAGTGTTTCTGTTGTATATAAATTACCTGTACTTATAGTTGGTACACTAGTTGTTGTTGCGGCTGTAGTAAGTGTTGGCATACTTGACTAAATAAAAAAAGAAGAATAATGAGAATAGATACAATTAAAAATTAAAATATTATATTACCAATGTAGGCGTACAAGTACTTGCAGTACTTGTTCTAGGTGCTACAAATCCGATTGTTCTTGTTGTTGTAGATGAAGTTGGAAATGAAAATTCTGTGGTTGCTGTAGTAGATGCAGCAGCGGTCGTAGCAGGTGTTCCCAATAAAAATGATGGAACAGTCTACAAATTTAATAACTTTGAATTAATAATGAAAAGAAAAACTTCATTTTTCATTTTTTGCGTAACCGTTAAAAAAGAGAAAATTAATTAAGGTAAAGAATGGTTAATAATTACTGTCAGAGCAGCAGTAGTGGTTGTTGTTGTTGCAGCAGTACATTGAGCAGTAAATGTATTTGGTGGATCTTTATGAACTTCATCTGATTTATGTGGTTCCTGAGCATTAGAAACATTAGCAGTTGGTTGATTATAATTAAAACCACCAACGAAGCTATGTACCACTGGACCACAATTAGAACCTGTTTGATTGATTATAAGATTATTGATCGTCTATAAAAAGAAAAATGAAGAGAATAGAAATTGCCATGAATGAACAATATTTCTAATAAATAAAAATCTTATAATGAATAAAATTTTAAAAAACCACTCACTATGGATCCATTTGAAAGGGAACGTAATTGATTCAATAACTGTACTACATTTTCTATAGTTGAAGCCTCCATTGAACAAGAAAAATTTATTATTAATCAAATTAAAGGTATATATGAACGCTAACAATATTTTATAGGGCATGCGAAAAAAAGAAAAAAATTCATCTCGTCCGTATTGACTAGGTACACATTCTAACAGACAAGTCTGATGGAAGAAAAAGAAAGGAAAACAAACAATAACCATTCTCATCCTCACCGTCAAGATTATATAAGGGTCAGAATGGGAATGGTTACTTTCTTATTTATAGAAGAGAAAAATAGTACATAAAAATGAAGACGATTTCGAGCCAGAATTCTTTGATGTTGCTGTTGCATTTGTTCCTGTTGGATTTTTTGTTGCATTTGTTTCTGTTGGATATATTGTTGTTACATTTGTTCCTGTTGGATTTATTGTTGTTGCATTTATTCCTGTTGGATTTTTTGTTGTTGAAGAATCCGAGACTGGTTTTAATAAATTCATGGCTTCTGTTGATATTTGTTGTGCTACTTCCGGTGCTATATAATGTGGCTCGTTCATTAAATGATTACATCTAAATAATATATTCTATTTAATTAAAAGTATTTTCATCCACATATCAATATTTACAAATCTTCAGCCTTGATGTTTTTTTTCACACAGATAATTTTTTTGTCCTTCATAGGAAATGGACACTTTGCAACGAGTTTTTGATCGCTCATATCTGTAGAAGAAACAATTAGTATTCTGGATAGTAAAATCAAAGAAAGAAAAATGAAATGATTAGGTCATTGTTGGCCAAGACGAATTAACAAAGAAGGTCCTTTGATTTGCTTTTGAATAAATAATTAAAAATACTTCTTAGCACTGATAAGTGGCGCTATTCGCGCCATCGAAGTATTTAAATGATATTCTATATAAAACATATTAATAATTGAATTAAGAAATAATAAAAATTGTTAATATTTCAGCTTGAAAACATATTTTCCTTATTATCTGAAAATTCTGCGAAGAGAATCAGTCTTAAATTGTGATTGGTAGTTACACTCTAAGTTAAAATGTGTCGGATATGTCGTGATTTACAACACATTTCACGACACATTCAAGCACGACACGAGGTGCTCGTTGCGACACATTTTCTCCAGCAAGCGTACGACCCATTATCCCACGACACATCTGACACATTCTGAAATCACGGTTCGAGTCTAGATTTCACCGTATCTATATATTTTTTTCTTTCATGCATTATATCCATCAATATTTAATTAGTACAATTAACATCAGTGTTTGATGCAATACCGTAAAATAGCCAGACTTTGAGATCCAGCCTTGTAAGGCTAGTCAGATCTTGGTCAGACTACTGCCAGGTAGACCTCTCCTAAAGCGAGGTCATTATTTCTCGAAATATTTACGAGAAATATATTATATAAAATGGTGCACGAAAACTAGTGATTCTCATGTGATGGTTCAGATCCATTATATATAGATAAACACGCGAAACAATATGGTGAATGAACAGTCGTCATATATGTACAGAACGGTTAAAAATGTGACACATTAAAGTGCAACACATTTTCTTGCTGCTACCCACGACACTATAATTCACGACGGAAAAAGTCGACACATTTTAACTTAGAGTGAGATTCTCCCAAAAAAAAAATGCTCATATATAAAACGAATTTGTCTTATTCTTTCGTTTTGATATCAATCGAAAAATAAATTATGACCACACCAATGCAACATGATCGTCGAACATCCACGAATCAAAAAACAGTTGGGTGTGGGTGTGGGTGTGGGTGTGTGGGTGTGGGTGTGTGGGTGTGGGTGAGTGTGGGTGTGTGGGTGTGGGTGTGGGTGTGTGGATGTGGGTGAGTGTGGGTGTGGATACGTTATCATCACCCACACCCACACCCTCCCACCCACACCGACACCCCACACCCACACCCACCCACACCCACCCACACCCACCCACACCCACCCACACCCTCCCACCCACACCGACACCACACACCCACACCCACCCACACCGCCACCCCACACCCACACCCACACCCCTTTTTCATGCCCTATGTTCTTTATTTTCTTTGCTTTCTAATTTATTTTTCTAATATGTGTACGTACATGATGTATACATTAGGAATAAACAGTCATGACCGATTTCGTCCCCGCTTAAGGGACTCATCAGATGGCTTTATTCAAATTCTTCATCACCACGAGACGACAACGAAATTGCAATCAACCCTTAGAATAGAGGAGATACAGTATTAAAATGTATGACTATATCAAGACCATACCATCGAATGACTCTTAAGCAAGGTCGAAACCAGTTATCACTGCTCATTCTTAAGATAGTTACTCAGTCTCTTTCTTTCTGTTTATTTATTTATTTATTTATTACTATGGATGAAATCTATTTTCTTTTTGTTCGCTCAGTTTTTTTTGTACTCTTAAATATATAGAATCTGTGATTATTTCTTTAGAAATAATTAGAAGAAAGATTTCTATGTTTGTTAAACTAAAAGAATAACAGCTAAGACTATAGAAAACCTATTTGAAATTAAATTGATCTTCAAAACTCTTTTAGAATAAATAGAATTTGATCAAGCTAAGCATGATTATCCAAGGAAATAAAACATGCTTGTGTACTTATCATAGACAAAACAAACGTATTTGAGGGTTAGACAATGTTTCGATCGATGGCAAAAATGTATATTTCAAGTGAAAAAAACAATGACGCCTGGATCGAAAATGATCATTTCTCATGAAAGTCTAAACTAAACAATAACATCATTACATATAAACGACATTTTTTCCGATAGGAATAATCTTTTAGAATAATGGAATAATGTTTGTATCTAGTGGAAAGTTACTTCACTCTTTTACTTATATACATATAGACGGGTTTAGGACAGTTGCTCGCAGGACACTTGCTCGTCGGACAGTTGCGCGCGGAAAGTTGCTCGCGAATCATATAGTCACAAGGAGGAAAAAGCAAAATTTCTGGGCTTCAGTCGTACTTCACCACATTTCAACCAACTTGAAGGATTTTTAAAGCTATCTCCGAAATGTTTTTCGCTTTTTAAGTCTATCATAGATGTGTGTTACAGAAGTACTGGTTTGAAATCATTCGATATGAATTTATCCTAAATAAAAGCTCAAATACTTTACGATACTTCGTCAAACTTTACAATTTGAACTATGGCAAAGCACCTTGTGCTAAGGAAATTTTGTTTTGTCTTCTCTTGTATAGCTACCTAGTGGTAATGGGTAGCTGAGGAAAATGTAAAGAGAAAATTCAGGCATCTATCCATACTCTCATCCTGATGTTCGGTCGTCGATCATCAAAGCGAAAGAACGAATTCTTGAGCAAATACCTGAAAGACCTGGTTCAAAATACACATACGGTCGTCAGGAATTATTTAGAATACATTCGATGTTTTTCTATTTAGAACTTTTTTGGTCCTCTCGTATTTTTTATTTTTGGTTGTTGTCCTTAAAGCTTATTTTTATATCTTATTCATATATACACAGCGAAGTAGTTTTGCGAGCAAGTATCCGACGAGCAATTGTCCTGCGAGTTACTGTCCTTTTCGAGCAAGTGTCCAGACGAGCAAGTGTCCTAGCGAGCAACTGTCCGCGCGCAACTGTCCGACGAGCAAGTGTCCTGCGAGCAACTGTCCGTTTCCCATATAGACCTGCACAGTCTGGCTAGATATACCAATACATTTTTTCGTACATGTAACTTCTATAATCTATCAGATAACTACGATTTTTTTTGCGAATATTAGCATTTAATTGATGCCAATGATCTGTCACAAATGAGAGGTCTATATCTGATATGAAACCAAAAGAATCAAGTATCTTCAAAAACTCTCTTGCTATTTACGACAGGTTCTGCAAAGACAATTGATCATTTTGGTTTCATATAAGATATAAACCTCTCATTTGTTAGAAGCTGCATGTACGAAAAAAAAGTATTGGGGTATCCGGTCAGACCAATATAATATATTATAATGTAAAGCAATCATTTTAAATATAAATTCAATAATCTCTATACTTCTTTTATAGTTGTTATTATTAATATTAAATAATGAATTAAAAATTTCATTGCAGCAATATATGTTTTTTGTGAAACTCACATATATGTATTTTCAAAGAAACTAGTGAGTGCAAGTTTTAAGTCGAGATTTTATGGCTTCCTCTCGCTTCCCTGTTACAGATACCCTTCATTGCAGACAAGCGAGACATAATAAATGATTGCTGCGGTTTATAGCCGTTGAACTTTATCCAAAGCTTCGATGCAAACATATATTCATAAAACTAGAGTAATAATATTTAAAAAAATCTCACAGTATCATAGCTCCTAAGTTATATAAATATGTGAGTCCCATATTTTAGCTGCAACGGGGCTGCACTGACAAACATTTTTATGAAAATGTGATAATACATCATTCTGATTGGAAAAATCGTAAAGATGAACATTTTCTTCATTATATGCTCTAATTTATTTTATGACAGTATTTGAAATAAAAATAAAGAAAGTTGTTCGAACACTTTCTATATAGAATTAAAATGTGAAATACGATGAAACTGCATACATACGAAGTGAAAAAATTTATCAACATAAGTTTCGATTTGAAAATCGCTACCTATTGCTGATATGTATCGATGCTAAAAAGTGTTAATCATAATATGTAACTATGAACATAAAAGAAAGACAAAAGACAAATATTCTAAATTTCGTCGTGTTTCATAATAATTTCTCACACTTGTTCATAAGACAATTTAAGGATATATGTATAACTAAAGCCCATTGTTGATCACAATTTGGTTTGTGAAACGGACTCTTCTAGATTGCAGACAACTTTGCTAATTGAAAATGAACAGCTAGACTCTGTGGAAACTGTATAAATTCATACTTTTCATTGAAATGTGAAAAAAAAAGTAACGAAAGCATAAAAAGTTTAGTGCTCTCAATGGTACATGAAAAAACGTCATTTATTGAGAAGAATGAGTATTTTGTCTTTCTACAGTGTATTTAGTTTTCATCATCGTAGCCATATCACATTAATTTTCTAAGACTCGTTGATTTGTTTCTTGATTCAGACTTTTGTCACTTTAGATTCTTTCTAAAAAAGCAGCAGCAGTAATAACTATTACGACGAGCTATCTTGAGAATGGGTGTAGATGTAACTGCACTATATTGAATGAGTTAATAAGGAATACCAAACATATTCATGTTATTTACTGCTTCAATTTTAATCAATAAAAAAAAAGGCTACTTCGAAAATTGTGATGAATAGTCACTGAATTATAGAAGACGATTCATATCTTAGATCAAAATCATACCCACAAAAAATTAATATAATACACAGTTAATAACTCAGTCACTCATATGAAAAATATTTTTTAAATATATTATTATGAAACAATCTCTTTTTATTGTTCTCATATCTTTATATGTTTTGTTTTTGATAAACACTAGCGAAATATCGTATGCACTTCATTTTTATTTTATTAGAAAAATCAAGATGTCTAGTGGAAAAATACATGAAAGATATCGATTAAAAATGCGTGTCAATACCTATGATAGTTTTATAATAAAAGATTTCGAAATGCTCTTCGAGGAGAAGGTTGATGATGATTTTTTTTTATCTAGATGTATAGATTTATTTCAGATTTTTCTATTATTAACTTTCGTTATTTTCAATCAAAGTCTATATGCAGCTGATTATTGCAGTGAAGGGTTTTAGGCAAAAATAATTGATCTAGCCTAGAAGAAGATGCACAGTAGAAAGTTCAATTAAAAAGGAAAGTTAATCCAGCGCAAAAAAGACATGTAATACGGAATATCAAACAGAGGATCAATCTTCTATTCTAAATAAATAAAAAATATTGATATCAGAATATATATAATAAAAATTTTTCTTTTTACAGTTATGAAACATGTAGAAAGTTTCTTTTTCTGTAGACCAATTAGCAAAATCAATGATAGATTGGATTTTGTTCAAACAATAATTGTTTCTGAAATTTTCAATTGTATAGAATTTAATACTAAAATTCTAAATCCATTGAAAAGGTTTTTATTTTAATATGAAAAAAAAAAGAAGTAAAATTTTCGAACATTATTCAAAAATAAGATCTTTCAATTACTATTGAAAATTACTAAAAATTCTAAATTACAAAATAAAAATGCAAGGTTATAGTAAAAAACAAAAAGTGACTCTATTGAAAGACACATTTATTAACCACATGGTTTTTTAAATTGTAAAGCTCGTTGTTTATGCTCTTCTGCAAGTTTTAAACATATTTTCGCATGTTCTCGTAACTTGTTTTGTAAATCATTCCATAATCGTTCTAAAAGATCATCTCCATGATCAAATATCATCATTTTATCACAATAATCCATTGCCCATTCTGCATAAGCAGAAACCGATCCACAAAAAAGAAAGATTTCTATAATATTTGAAGATTCATAAATTATTGGAATAATTTCTTTAGCCAAGGAACCCGAAACAATTAGATAAATGAGTTCTTTTGAATGAGATTTAATGTATTCAATGCAATCATTAACATTTGTGAATGTTTGAGCATTGCCAAGTTTAGCACGAAAACTACTCATTGGATCGGACGAATTTCCATCAAGCCAAAGAATAGTATATTCCAACATCATTGTTTAATCTATTTGAGTTATATTTGATTGGAGAAAATATTATAGATCTTCTATAATTTTCAGACATATATATACATACATATTATGGGAAAGAATAATAATAGTGATGCCGCCTGCTCTTAGATAAATCCAAGTTTCTTTATCGATCCTTATTCATGTAGATATAGTGAGTCATATAAGGGTGTTTGCCAACCATGCGTCATCCATCAACATACATAATAATAAAATATTTGTCGTTCTTATTTTGATTATAGTTGTTCTTAAGTAAATAAAGAGTATAGGCATCTTGAAGAGAAATAAATGAGTCATTGTATACAGTCATTAAGTATACAAAGAATAATCTACGAAGAAAAACGTATATTTTTTGTTCTGTTTTATAACATTCGTCGATGATTCTTGAAACTTCTTCGTACTTCCTCAACTTCTAGATACTTCATTATGTACTTTAATACTTCTTCGTACTTTCTCAACTTCTAGATACTTCATTATGTACTTTAATACTTCTTCGTACTTT